>OY821519.1:177444019-177511519 GCA_963682025.1 Cordilura impudica | reverse complement strand
ATAATAATAATAATAATAATAATAATAATAATAATAATAATAATAATAATAATAATAATAATAATAATAATAATAATAATAATAATAATAATAATAATAATAATAATAATAATAATAATAATAATAATAATAATAATAATAATAATAATAATAATAATAATAATAATAATAATAATAATAATAATAATAATATAATAATAAATAATAATAATAATAATAATAATAATAATAATAATAATAATAATAATAATAATAATAATAATAATAATAATAATAATAATAATAATAATAATAATAATAATAATAATAATAATAATAATAATAATAATAATAATAATAATAATAATAATAATAATAATAATAATAATAATAATAATAATAATAATAATAATAATAATAATAATAATAATAATAATAATAATAATAATAATAATAATAATAATAATAATAATAATAATAATAATAATAATAATAATAATAATAATAATAATAATAATAATAATAATATAATAATAATAATAATAATAATAATAAATAATAATAATAATAATAATAATAATAATAATAATAATAATAATAATAATAATAATAATAATAATAATAATAATAATAATAATAATAATAATAATAATAATAATAATAATAATAATAAATAATAATAATAATAATAATAATAATAATAATAATAATAATAATAATAATAAAATAATAATAATAATAATAATAATAATAATAATAATAATAATAATAATAATAATAATAATAATAATAATAATAATAATAATAATAATAATAATAATAATAATAATAATAATAATAATAATAATAATAATAATAATAATAATAATAATAATAATAATAATAATAATAATAATAATAATAATAATAATAATAATAATAATAATAATAATAATAATAATAATAATAATAATAATAATAATAATAATAATAATAATAATAATAATAATAATAATAATAATAATAATAATAATAATAATAATAATAATAATAATAATAATAATAATAATAATAATAATAACAATAATAATAATAATAATAATAATAATAATAATAATAATAATAATAATAATAATAATAATAATAATAATAATAATAATAATAATAATAATAATAATAATAATAATAATAATAATAATAATAATAATAATAATAATAATAATAATAATAATAATAATAATAATAATAATAATAATAATAATAATAATAATAATAATAATAATAATAATAATTAATAATAATAATAATAATAATAATAATAATAATAATAATAATAATAATAATAATAATAATAATAATAACAATAATAATAATAATAATAATAATAATAATAATAATAATAATAATAACAATAATAATAATAATAATAATAATAATAATAATAATAATAATAATAATAATAATAATAATAGTATTAAAAATTGTTATTTTAATTGAAATGACAAACATTATTAATAACATAATAAACGTAAGTTCAAAAGTATAATGAATTAAAAGTAGAGGAAGCACAGATCACATAACAAGAGAACATAACAAAAAACGCATAAAATCACGGACACATTACAACATGGACACTTTACATATACAGGTAGGCATAAACAAATTAATTTGCGTCAGAAAATCAGGAACATAAACATCAAGAACATCAAAACATCAGGAACGTAATTAACATGATCTGGAACATCAGGACACCAGGAACATAATTAAATTGCTCAGAAATATTAGGACTTCAGAACATCAAGGACATTATTATATAGATCTGGAACATCAAGGACATAATATCAAGACAAAATATCATCAGAAACATCTTTAGATTGATTTGGAACATCACGGCATCAGGAACATGAAGTTGATAACGATCATTAGGATATCAGGGACGAAATTAAAGTTTATATAACAAGAGTCACACAACAACACGGTCACATTACAACACGGACACATTACAACACAGAGAGATTACATATACAGGTAGACACATTGAAATTTACACAAAACAATCAACAAATAACTTGTAATAGCCAGCAAAGCAGAGTAGTTATCAGGAACCTCAGGAACATAATGAAATTTATCTGGAACATCAGGACATCCGAATATCAGGAACATAAATAAATTGATCAGGAGCATGAGGGCACCAGGAACACAAATAAGTTGATCAGGAACATAATTAAAATTGACAGTAGGGTTACTGCAAAAATTGATAAAACTATAATTCTGTAAACGTTTTCCCTATAATTTGCCTATCAAAAATATCTGGAGGCGGTCAGAAAATTCTCAAATACAAAAGAAG
Organism: Cordilura impudica; assembly: GCA_963682025.1. Classification (NCBI taxonomy): domain Eukaryota; kingdom Metazoa; phylum Arthropoda; class Insecta; order Diptera; family Scathophagidae; genus Cordilura; species Cordilura impudica. Next base: position 177,509,214 of record OY821519.1, on the reverse strand, counting down.
ATTCTGACATCACGCTATAGATATTGTAGTTGTAGTTGTAGTTTACAACCAATAATCAACCAATGAAAACAGATCATAGTAATCATTATAAAATTTACACAGGAACGTATTGGATTAAAAAGTTCATAGTTAGATCTACAAAACGATCATTTCAATGGTATATAATATCTTGTGACCCGATTAGGAATATTAAAATCTATTTCATTTAAAAAAGGCATGAATTTATTTCACCATTAATTAATTTTACCATAAATGTAATATTTAACATCATTCTTCTAGTTTGAAGTGTAGAAAGATCTATAAGTTTCAATCTGGGCTCATAACTATTATGGCAAATCAGTTATTATTCCAACCTAGGCCACGCAAAGCAAATAAAAGAAAGTTTTTCTGAACTGATTCGATACTATCACTATAACAAGAATAATTAGGTGACTACACAATAGATGCATACTCAAGGGTAGGCCTAACGAGGCTAGTAAATAAACGTTTAGTAACATAAGGATCATCAAATTCCTTAGACCACCTTTTAATGAAACCCAAAAGAGATTTTGCCTTATTAATACAAGAATCGATATGTAAGTTAAACCGTAATCTATGGTCCAATAACACACCCAAATCAAGAAAATTTCCTGAAATTTAAGGACCCTTAACAGAACCATGCTGGTAGGGAGATATTAAGTTACCATATGTTTCAATCTGCCAGTAACAATCTTCTCAAACAATTTAGGTATAGAACCCAGCTTAGCAATGCCTCTGTAGTTATCAATGCAACGCCTATTGCCATTTTTATGAAGAGGTGTAATAAAGCTTTCCTTCCAATAAGTTGGAAAATATCCAGAAGAGAGAGAAGAATTAAACAATTTAGTGAGTGGAATGTATAGCTCAATAGCGCATTTTCTAAGAATAGATGATGGAATTCAATGAGGACCAGGAACATGAGAGAATTTCAAAGATTTTAAATCCTGTAAAACTTCACTCTTCATTATAACTATGTCAGAAAAAACGTTAAAGTTTTTTGTATTATAAGGATAGCCTGAACTAAAATGACTATTGGCAGAGTATGTGCTCTGGAAAAAAATTTGCAAATAAATTCGCAATTTCGATAGGATTCGACGATTCCGTATCATTTAATTTCATAGACGTAGGGAACCCGCTAACTTTCCTCTTTGAGTTAACAAAATGGTAAAAACTCTTAGGATTTACCCTGAATTTCTGTTTTATCTTTCTCAAATACTCAGAATAACACTTACGATTCATAACGTTATATTTATGTCTAACGATTGAGTAACACATGCAGCCAATTGAACAACCCTTTTCTTTTATTTTTTAAATAGTCTACTCTTTTCATTTCTAAGCTCCCTTAACTCCTTTGTAAACCACCAAGGACCTAAATCAGAATTCTTTCTGACTACTAAAGGAACCGATGCGAGAAAATAAGTTTTATAATGTTGTAAAAAATACTTGTCAAATCGTCAAGATCACCATTGGTTTTTAATATGTGAAAAAATTAATACGGCACAAAATTAAAACTTTTCTTCATTTCTGGTATAGCAACTGAGTCTGAAATGATGTCTAAAGACAAATATTAAGAGCCGGATGATACTTATCCTCCGGACAAACAAAACGAAAAGATCTATTGAGTGAAATATTAGTTCTATTTGAAAAAATAAGATCAAGTAGTCTGTGACTTGAATTATGGACATTATTGAACTGAAGAAAACAAAATTCAAAAACATTATCAAAGAAAACCCTCATACGTTCTGAGAGTGAATACGGTAATAAATAACCTGTACCTGGGCAAAAATCCCTCGAAATATCCGGTAAATTAAATTCTCCTAACACTAAAATAGTATCCATTGCACTCAGCTTACCAACTACATCACGTATCAATTTCATATGATCAAGTAAAATTTTTGTATCTGGCTTCGGAGGGATATAAGAACATTTTTCAATGATTTTTCAATGATGTCAAGTGAACACATAAAAATTCAATATCAAACTCACTGGAGAAATCAAAATTTACACACTCAGATGAAATTGAACAATGTACAGCTATTAAAACACCTCCACCATCATTAACTGAATGATCCTTCTGTAAACCTGATACTCATTACAAAAAACTTCAGAATCCTTAACACCAGATTTAAGCCATGATTCTGTAAAAGCTAAAACATCATATCCACATCCAACACTTTTCCTACACACAGAAAACAGATTCGTTGTTGCAACTGAATTTATTGCCAACCGAATTTTCGTAGTCCCATATACTATCACAATATTCTGTTGTGATTGCTGAATTATATGACACATATTACCGTACAGTGGTAAAAGCAATTGACATTATATATTAATTCGATTGTATGAACTATGATATTTAGTTGATACAATGGTATTCTTAATTTTAATTGGTTGTTACAACCATCGTGATTCTTACTAATACATATTATATCGAGGGCTTATATTCAAAAAGTGCTATCTGCATCATTAGTTATTTTAAAGAGAGCGTATAAAACCAATTTATTAATAAGATCTGAAGGTATTTATCGATCGATTTGCTACAATATCTATTAATAAATAGTCATACTAATCATGTATTATAACAAAATTAATATTATATTTGCCAGTTATATCAAAGATCAGTTTGAAATCAAAAATTAATATTGCTGTCATATGTAGATAGCACTTTTTGAATATAAGCCCTCGATATATAAAAATCAAAATTTATAATTATTTATTTTCAGTATTTATTTTTGAATAATTTATACATTTTACATTAAAAGAGATAAGGCATGTATCATATGATAAAACAATTTGATAGTTATCCTTGACTTCACTATATAAACGGTTTTGAATTCAAATCGCCAATTTAAAGTTATATATTATTCTCATTTGCATATTGTCTGCTAAGATTTCTAAAAGAGTAAATATTATCACTACTAAATTTATATTATTATTAAAGCTGTATCCATTTATTAGATAATATTTATATATTTTAAAGACATTCGATTCGAACGCATTTGATCTAGGCCGTCACATGCACTTTTTTAACATATTTATATGGCTCTATCATAAAAAGTTATTTAGCTAGCATAATTGTTTTTGTGGACGATAGTTTAATTACAAGTGAAAAAAAGTGATTTTGTGTCGTCGGTCGAAATTAAAAGGTATCTCGAAAACTCACTACTTAAACAATCGTATGATAATCTCCTCGCTATGATAATCGACTTTGCAACAACCACTGTCTTCGTGACATTCTAACTGAAAAAAGAAACAGTGATAAGCATCCTGGATGTGGTCAGATCATTTAATATATCTGGGAACTGTTCATGTGCCTAGTCTAAAACAAAAAATTGATTTTATTCGTTTGTACAACATTGCGATTAATCATACCTGTTTAAAAGCAGGTGTGCTGACGACAACTCGATAACAAGGTTTCAGGTTATATACATATGTCCTCACAAACATTTGTAGCGCTAATACAGGCGTTAGAGGAATTTTCATATACTTCACCGAAATAAAAGCCTGACTATGTTTTGTGTATCTGTACATGTGTATCTTTGACGCAGGGAAGGTTGGCAGATAAGTTTTCTAAACTATAACCATAAATACCAGGAAAAACACATGCCATGGTGATTGGACAACACCATCAGGTTCCATAATAACGAGTATTTCTTGTATACTCTTCTATCATCTACTTTTAACAATAATTTAGCACTTTTTGACACGTTATGATTATAAATTATAAAATTAAATTATCACAATATATTTATTACTTTTTTTGTTATTTTATTTTATTTAACAAATGTCAAATTTAATCAACAATTCGAACTGGCAAATTATTTCTTTTTTTGTTATTTACAACAGAAATTAAATTTCCTTTCGGTTAGAAATACCAAAAGAGGGTACAAATTTGGGTTTCTTTTATTACAACCGAAAAACCGTTCTTAATAAAAATTTTATATATAGTACTCTAAACAATTATTTGTTATAATATCTGCTAAAACATTTTCGGTTTGAAATATGTTGGTATAACTGAATTAGTAGTTACATTCGCCAATAATTAGTATTAAAACATGTTATTCTTGGTTCTATTAGGTTGCCTCAATTAAATTAGTTTATAAATTTACATAAAGACATTGATTGGTATACGTAACTAATATTGTTGTTTTAGATATCTTAATTTTAGATGCATTGTGATTAGACGACAGTTTTAATAGAACATCTATTTTATTTTTAAATATTCAAGAATTACAATAAAAGTTCTAATTATATTAACAAATTTCTCTAGTTGCAACTGAATTCCAACCAATCTTTTTTCTGTGTGTATATGTACTAATTAATTTTGTATTCAATCCTCTAACATTTTGATACAAAATATTTAACGCCCTACGGCTACCCATTAGTTTTTTGGAAGCACTGCTACTCTTTCACTTCGTGGCCTATATCGATGTACAAATTCTCTTACTAAGGCCCCTCTAGGCCAAAACGATTTATCTATTAAGACATTAAATAGTTTAAGTGGAATAATTATTCTAAAAGATGAGATATCCCTAGGTCGAGAACATCTAAATTTTAATACATTATAATCCGAATTCCTTAAGTTATCAAAAACGGTTTTGCGTGGTGGAACCACCACTAAGTTATTATCTATATTCACAGCGGGATTACTAGATGAATGTCCTTGTTCTTCATACACCGTATTAAGGTTTACAGAAGATTGAGGAAAACTGGCATTTCCAAGCTCAGTATCAGGGGATGTGCCATGCACATCCTGCTCCATGGGTACATTTACGTTAATAGTAGGTGGAAAATTCGGCACAATGATATCCACACCCAAATTACGGTTTGCCATTTCAGTTTCCAAAATAACAGGAGGAACTGCAATCTGCATAGGTTCTACTAAAAGTCCCGAATACGAATTCCGGTTAGTGGGTCAGACAATGTCAGCCGTCAAATGATTTGATGATTTTTTCCTTTTAGGAGAGGCATCAGATCCATGATCCACTTCAAATTTAAAAAAAAATACATACATAAACTTATAAGTCAGTTTATGCATGTCCTTTGCATTATCGGAAAAACCTATCTTAGTTTCCTTAAATAGCTTATAGAAGTTAATATCCGGAGATCTGCACCTCCAGCATGACCAACAAAGACCCCTTGCTGTTTTCGTAATTTTATCAAAATCCCTTCCATTAAATCCTGCACATCTGAAATGGGCAAAACCAACACACAGCCAGCAAGAAAAAATAAATCACTCTTAACTGAGCAATTGGGCTTTAAGCTAGACATTATACAAAAAACGAGAAAAATTTATAAAGTTAATGAAATTATGTATGCAAACAGTAATGAAACAGGTAAAGCCTAAAGATATACAACAATAATTATAAATATAAGATAATTTTGCCAGAATTGCTCTGGAATTTCACCGAGCATTGCTTATTGGGGGTAGAGGTTGTGATCGAGAATTCTCAATTCTCGATTTCTCGAGAATTCTCAACTGTTTACAATTTCTCGATTCTCGAGAATTTAAATTTATTTTCTAGAGAAATAAAAAATTATAAGAATATTTTTAAATCTAAGCAGACTGAATTCAAAATTATCTAACTACAGTTTTTTATGAAATATTTTTTCTACATTGATATGGTGTAGTAGTTATTATATCGTTAAACGGTAAATATTTATTTTAAAAAAAATTCTAGGAAGTATTCTTGTTGTATTGTAAAAACTTTATGCATTTTTGGTATGTTGTTCAGTCATTTTTGGTTACTAATTCATATCATATTCATACATATTGTAAGTTTAAAAATTAAAGTGCAATTATCATTTATTTCTTTTAAAAGTGAGGTGAGATTATATTTATATTTTGTTAAGCTGTTAATCAATCAAACGTAAGTACATTTAGAATATAATATTTTACAGACTATTTTTTTAATAATACATTTTTAATATCGATTTTTTAGCCATAAAATTGAACAGACACGTTACGAAAATTGTTGGCAACATTTAAAAAAAAACTTGGTGATAAGGATACAGCTATTTGCAATTTGTGTAAAAAATCCATATCATGCAAAGCATCGCAAACGACTGGACTTCATCGCCATTTATTTGGTCATCATAGCATGAAGAGGATTGCTAAAGATGACTGTACAGCTGCAGGCACTTCAAAATCAAATTCAACGCTGGACAAATTTGTGACTATCACCAATGCAAATAATGATCTTGAAACATTGGAAGAAATTGTGGCTATATTATCAGCCAAAGATGTTTCAGTATTTTGGGAATAACTAAAAGCGAGTTCATTCATAAAAGTATTAAAAAACAGGGATTTTCCTTACCACAGCAGCCGTCAGATGTCAGGAATTTGGTGTATAAGTATTATTGCTTAGTGAAAGGCAAACTAGTTCTCAAAATTAAAACACTGAAAGAACAGAATATGAAATTTATTTTGTCCATTGATGAATGGACGATACCGACGATACATGAACGTCCACCTATACTTTGGAGCTTTGGATTCAGTTAATTTAGGATTAATCCCAATAACAGGAAGCTGCCCTGCTGAAAAAATTATAGAAATGGTGAATTCAAAATTGGAATCGTTTGGTATCTGTTTTTCCAAAGATATTGTAGCCACTACATCAGATGGTGCGAGCGTTATGGCGAAATATGGAAAATTATCACCTGCTCATCTACAAATGTGCTACAATCACGCTATACATTTGGCGATTATGTCGGTTTTATATGCATCTAAAACAACAAATAATGGGGCCAGCGATGACGAAAATTCCAATTGTACTTCAAACGAAGATGAACAGGAAGATAATTTTTTGGGTATAGAAGATAATCAGATAGATTCAATTTCTCCAAATGGGTTGATATTGATAATCAATCCCCATATAAATATACGTGACACTATTCAGAAGATTCGAAAAGTGGTTAAACTTTTCAGGAAATCACCGGTGAGAAATAGTGTTTTACAAAATGTCGTAAAAGCCGCAGAGCAAAAGGAGCTAGCCCTCTTATTGGATTGTAAGACTAGGTGGAATACCTTAGAGTCAATGGTAGAACGATTTCTTCGTATAATTGATCCTATAAAAAAAGCTTTAGAAGATCTTAATGTGGATTATCTTTTGATCAATGATGATATTATTAACGCCAGAAATATTTTGGATGTTTTGAAACCTGTCCGAATAGCAATAGAGGCATTAAGTCGTAATGATACTACCCTATTGACAGCGGAAGGAGTCCTAAAATTTCTTTTTCAAGCGCTAGAAGAAAATCATTCCGTTTTAGCTTTAAAGTTAAAAGATGAATTAAAAGATCGTATAGGAAAGAGACGGGATAAATCATTAGTGTCTCTTTTGATATTTTTACAGGATCCGTCCTCTCTGGAAAATGTGGAAAATGAATTTTTCAGTATGACCAGCAAAAATCAAATCACCAAATCAGCTAAAAACTTAATGGTAAGGCTTTTCCCTGCACCACTTCATGAATCACGTGGTGATGAAAATTTGGCAGAGCATGCAGAAATAATGGAAATTGAAGATTCAGAATTCGAACCGAATGACACGAACCAGCAGGATACGCACATTACTAATGAAGAAATTCTGAAAAAGCAGCTGGAAAATTTCATTCGTGAAAGCAACAAGAGTTCTCAGATCTCAGATACAGACTTTAAAACATTGTCCAGTGAAATTAATATATTTTCTGTCAATGGCAAACTTACTCCAAACTTATCGTTGCTTCAAGCAGCATTACTAGCAATAAAACCACTTCAACACAAAACGAAAGGAATTTCTCAATTTCGGGAAATTTTGTTTCGAAGAAAAGAACAAGTTCGTCAGATAGATCTATTGATAGACTCTGCTTTTTGAAGAATCATTTTATATAATGGATTTCGTTTTCTTTTTTTGTTAAAAACAAATATTAAAGAGTTTCGTTTTGTTTATATAATGAATTTCGTTTTTTTTTTTTTTGTTAAAAATAAATATTATTTTAATAAATAAATATAGTTAAAGTTAACTTTTATTAAATATTATATAATACATATTATAGCATTAATATTTTTTGAATTATTTTTATTTATTTTTACATTAACATTACAAAAATGTAATGCAAAAAAAAAAATGTAATCAGAATTTCTCGATAATTCTCGAGAATTCTCGAGACAAGCGATTTGGGTTTCTCGATTTCTCGAGAAGTTTAATTTATCGAGAAATCACAACCTCTAATTGGGGGTATAGTTTTGACATTTATGAAGGGAAATTTTTCATGTTTTTCATACTATCTGAAAGCTTTTCCAAGCTCATATAGGAACTGCATATCATCTCTCCATTTAATATCTACAGCTTTAATGCTTTTTTGATTATGTTTATAATTGTTTTTTAGTTGCTCATAATTAATTATTAGTTCTGATACAAAACTATAACATATTTTTGGCGATGATGATTTTCATCCAACATCTCGTCCATAACATGTCTTAAAAGCAAGTCCAAAATGTGATGCTGGTAACCAATATACTGTGGAGGAACAAGTGACATTGTCTTGTAATGGTTCTTTAGCAAAGCAACAACTCCGTTTGTTTTGCCTGTGTTAATGTTAGTTGTGTCAGAAATTATCATTTTATTTGATTTCCACAAATCATATTTGTCTAAAGTTTCCTTTATACCATTAAATATATTTAAAGCTTTACCATTTTCAAGAATAACAAGTAAGAAAATTATAGTCGGTCTAGCCCGACTATACGATACCCTATACCATGGTTAGGAGACCCTATCTCTTCAGTCCAACTAATTGGATATAGCAAATATGCATAAACCAAACTTGAGTGGCATTTTTATTAATTTTTTTCGCTGCAGATATGAAAAAGTTTATATCGGATACTATATTTAAATGGGGACTACGTCGAAAAATGGACCGATCCTGACCATATTTAGTAAAGTCACTTATACTTTGAAAAAATATATATATACAAACCAAATTTGAAAGGAATCCGTGCAATATTTTTGTTTTTTGATAGATTTAAGTGAAGGTCGGGAAGCAGCTCTATATGGGGCCTATGACTAAGAGTTGTCCAATAGGGATCACTTTTGGACTACTTATTAATGGATGTAATATATACATACAAACCCAATTTGATTAAGATTTGTATGATAATGTGGGTCTTATGGCAATATATGTTGATTTCATAGGGGTCATTTGTATGGGGGCTAGGTCTGAACATGGACCGATTCTCACCAATTTCAACAGCTTTCATCCCATGGCCGATAGAAGATCAAATGCCAAATTTCATCAAAATATATTCATATTTGCGATCTGCAGTTTGATTAAAAGCTTTACATGGACACACAGACGGACGGACGGACGGACGGACATCGTTAAATCGAATCAGATAGTGATTCTGATTCGATCGGTATAATTAAAGATGGGTGTAGGTCAAATATTTTTGGTTGTTACAAACAGCAGCACAAAGTCATTATACCCAAACCACATAGTGGTATAGGGTATAAAAACACATAACTTAACTTCATTTTTTCTTTTTTCAATACGATTACCTGCATTTCTTTATCAATTTTCTTTCCATCGAAATGAAGGCACCATTTTTAATTTTTCAATGATTTTTGTATATACATACATAATTTCTATTTCTTCAGCAGATTTTTTCTCAAAAAGTTTCATAATAATATGAAAATATAAAGTTTATAATGGGTTAACTTCTCTAAAAAATAAGTAAGATATTTAATTTTCTATCGAAATAACCATATATTTTTACAAAAACTTAAAATTGTAGGTAAAATACCTAATATATCCGGTCCTGAAAGGGTTAACAGGTCGAAATACACATCGAAATGAAGTTAGTGGATCTAGCTTTTATTCAGTTGTTGTAAATACCAACATTGTAGATATCGTTTTATGAGGTAATGTAATGTTAAAAAAAGAAACTATAAAAAAATTTTAAATTTTAAATAGTTTCAAATGAAAGGCACTCATGTGAGCTCCAAATTATGTATACATTGCTAAATTCCGATACTAAATAACAAAGTTATATACAAGTCAATGTCAAAACTTTGGAGGTCTATAATTGTAATGAACAGGGGTTTACCAAACATGTTTTAAAACAACAAAGTATACAATGATATAAATTTTCTTATTATCCCAGGGTTGACGAGGAAGGACGAGTTGGAGCCTTTTAAGCCACTAGCTTACAGTCGTGTGGGGAGCTCGTGTCCTCCTGTCTTTCCTTATAGCATATTCAGAAGCCTGACACACAAATATTATTATAGACTCCGAAATTTACTTAATGAAAACTATACTGTTGGAAAATGGATTAACTGAAATTAGATCATAGCCAATACAATTCCCCAGCTATAACCTGCATGAAATACGGATTTTAATTAACAAATGTTGGTAATACAAAAAATTAAGGTCTTTATGATATTATTGAAGGCCAAAGCCTCTTAACCCTCTCAACGTATGGTTCCAGACTGTAATCTTACCTCAACTTTACTTCTTCATGTAAGAAAACCTGTAATTCAATTTACATATACATGTTTCATATTTATTAATTCAAAAGTAATCCCAATTCTTATTGTATTACAATCACCATAGAAAGGAATCTAAACCAGCAATTAATCTTTTATGATATATCATACTTTATGCCTTATAGATATATTTATAATATAAAAGGAAGGTCATACCTTAGTACTTATTTTTATAATTAAATTTCAAAGGGTTATTAAATAATCAGCAAATTGATTAAATCTATAAACACAAACCAACCAATGTGACTCAATGAACGAATTTATAAAATTACATTTGTGTCGCAATTTTTAATAAAAATTGACATTTTAATAGTTACATAGGACAATGCAAAAACAATACTAAGAAAAACATTACGAAACATAATATTACGTAAGCTGTGAACGCCCTAATATTCGTAAAGAAATCAAGTAAAAGTTCCAGATCACGATAATGAAGTTCTCGTAACAAAAAAAAACTACTTCTCATTAGGCTCTCCTCATGCAATAGTGTATTTTAGTTATTTCTATTAAGAGAAATGTTATTGTTGTATGTAAATAAACAAATTAATGATTATAAAGTATCATATGTTGACTCCCCAAAAGATGTTCTGCCGCAGCACGATGAGTCCTCTTGAACTTGATGGTACTGGTTGCTGTATACGAATTATGTTAAATTTGTTTGTTTGCATATGCGACCTGATTGTGAATTTCTTTTGTTTTTTTCTTCTGTTTTTTTTAAATTTTTTTCACTAATGATCATTTAGTGAACTCTCTTAAAATAAGGTTCTAAATATATTGATTCATTGTGGTATAGATTAAAACTTGAATTTTAATAATACTTAAACGTATGAATTTACAACAATATAGGGAGACTTACATGTGTTCTACTGATTGACATAATACTAACTTGATGACATGGATGTTTCCATATACGAACGGAAAAAATTTTACATTACTGAAATATCCAGTTACTGCTTAAATTTGATTTAATGATTAAATTTAATTTAATGATTAAATGTATTTTGTAAGGAACCTCCGGTTGGTCCGGGTTTGAAGCTGGGATAGCTCAGCTGCCCCAAGGTCCTTTCACTATAATTTATGTAAAATGGAAACACACACACTGCTCAGACCAACAAACACATATTTTTATTTTGATATCAATTATGTATGTTTCTAAATTTTGTACGGTGCCGAACACAATCATGACTGTTTCGTTTTAATATTTCGGTATGTACAGGAACATGTTTCTATCACGTATTTTTTGTTTCGGACAGATCAAACAGATTCGAGTGTAGCTTTATTTTAAGTTCGTGTTCTTGCACGTGTACTGCTAAAAATAACAGAACATGTTCTTGAACGCGTTCATCTAAATTTTAAAACATTATCCACTTGTGATCGGAAAAATCTGATACACCCCTATAAAAATGACAACAATTCTTTCAACCAAATTTATTTAAAAATCTATTATAATTCATTAGTAGTTATAAAAAAATAAAAATAATAATAATAAAGTTAATAATGAAAAAAAAAAATATTAAAAAATTTAATTAAAAAGAAACGAAATTAAGTCATAAACAACATATAAAATTTCTCTGTTTTCTATTTTATTACATCTTTTTATATTTTTTATTTATTTTTTATTTTTATTTTTGTTATTATCTCTTAGTTTTTTTAAAATAATAATATTTTAAAATAAAATTATTTTATTGCGCGTGTGGTGTGCTCTTAGTTTCTTGTTGATATGGTGTTTTACGGTTTGTGTGCGGTGTGGTTTGTGGTTAATACCTGTAGCCGTTTGATGGCTGATGTTAGGTGTGTTTAGCTGGATGTGTGGTTTGATGGTTGATTGTAAGTGTGTGTGACTGGGTGTGTTGTGTTCGCTTGTTTTGGGTGAATGTAATTCACTCCGGTGCCGTGGTGAATGTAATTCACTCCCTGTCGTGGTGAATGTAGCAGTGTTCGGGTGAATGTAATTCACCCCTGTATCATGGTAAATGTGATTGTGTTTGGGTGAATGTAATTTACTGCAGGTCGTGGTGAATGTAATTCATCGGTTCGGGTATTGGTGAATGTAATTCACTGGTCCGTGTTGTGTGGCCAATTTTGATCCGTCCAAAATTGGGTCCTCACAATTTTTATATTTTTATTCAATAATTGATACATTCAAAAATATTAATATTATTATATGTTCAATGAAAATTGGGTTGGAACTAACTGACTAACTGACCAACTTCCTATCAACTTTTCAGCCTTTTATTAAGAAATATGTTCTGTCAATTCCCTTAGATACCCCCTGTTACAAGCCGGTTAACTTAGGTTAAGGTGTTATATAACAAATCTTCCGATTCTTTGTTTGAGCTGGTTGTGTAAAAGATGCGCAAACTTTGATTTGGTTAGTTGTATGGAATGTGCGTGGTGTGCTAATCAATTGTAGGTAAGGTTTCTTTATAGATGGCTGCTTATCTTCGACGATTGAAGTTTATAGGTTTTTTTTATAAGGCAGCAGGGATTGTCTCATACGTGGCTGTAACCAATCTTCTCGTCCTCTAAACTACGAGTTTGTGGGATATGTGCTTCTTTTTCTTTTATATTAGTTGTATGCCTGCTGTAATGTAGATTAAACTTAGAACAGGGAATTATCCAAGTTTTAATATAATTACTTACTGCAAGGCATGTATATACCAATACTGAGTAGCACTACTGCACGTGGTTTAAGCCCAATCTATAGAAGGAAACTGGTTTATGGTGGAACTGTAATGGCCTCACCCTCACTCAAATGTGGTGGCCACTTAATTTTATTACATTTTAAATTTTAACTTTATTTTTCTTATTCGGAAACTGTAACACTTTTTTTCCTTCAATGAAGATGTTGTCACTTTGGTAGGTTAAGATGAAAAGAAATGAGGTTTCAACTAGCAAACCCATTGGAGTTCAAGATTAGTTTCTTTTGTTGTTTCATATGTAAAGCTTTTACGGTAAGCACTGTTGCATCGACTAAACAAGTTGATTGTATACACTCAACACACCATCAGGTATAGAAAATAATAATTTTTTTTTTTGTAAAAATTAAGAATTGTTCCCAAATTAAGAAGAATTTATTAATATATCCTTAATAAACTAATTAAAAATAGTTTTCACTTAACTTGCTGTAATGTAATTATGGGTGAGTTCCAAAACGTCATTTGCAATGCAACTAAACAAAGTCATGCATTCCTAAACACAACCGTGTAAACGTTGACAATGTCATACATCCCTAAATGTATAATAAAAGTTATCGATGCGTTAAAAAAAGCAAACTTTGCATTACTAATTTTGTTGATGCAGTGTTTTTATTACAAAGTAAACAAAACACACTTGTTTGCTTTGTTTCGAAACGGTAGTAAAAAGGCATCACTGCAATGTATTTTGACGTTTTGGAACTCACCCTATATTTACATATTCGCATAGTTATCGAATCTATTTCTGTATTTAGGGGAGACACCAACCATATAAATACAAAGATTAAAGGCTTGGTGACAGATTTGTTTAAAAAAATATAATTTATATCCCAGCAAATAAAATGAAAGTCATTCTTAACGATGCCATTTTTTCATTACTTCCAAATTGTCACTCATTGCATTATATTAGCATTGTAAGAAGTTATTATAAACAATATTTAAAATGTCATTACTAACCAATTCCAATTTTACTAATTTTGACCTGATTTTTGCTGTAGTAGCTTTTACGGGATATATTTAAAGTACTACATACAAAAACTAAAATTTGTATTCCCATTTTCCGTTTTTAAGCCACTAAACAAAAAATAATCTACTTTTCAAAGTGCCTTTTGTTAGGTTTTAATGTTACTGTAGGATATTTAATTCCATATTTTAAAGTCTGTTGATTTAAAAAACTAAAAAAGTATATCTGATTCCTAATATATTAATTTAATGAAGATGTGTATTAGTAGTAGAATACAGATCTTCACACGTAGCTATAAAGTGATAACAAAAATTAATATTCGGTGAATTTATATCTCTCTTGTACATAAATTTTTAAAATGTTTAAAAAGTTTATGTATTTAATACAAGTTATTAGATAAAATTATTTGGTGTGTGCAGAATTTATTAAAAAGTAGATACTCGAAGAAAGTAAATAAGAGTATACAGAAAAAATATTTATGTGCTTATAAACGTCCTTCTGATAATTTTCTAACATTTTAATAATCCCATTTTATTCCCTACAAACTTATTTCATTATTTTTTTAAACATAAAATATTTATTAAATTTTGTACACATAAAAAAATATACATATAAAATCAACGCTCTTTTAATTTTTCCAAATCCTCGGGTAAAGCATAAATTCGCAATTGGTTTTCAATAATTAATTCCTGTATATGAGATATCTCTTGCATATAAAGGGTTTTTCAATAAAAGCGCTACAAAAGTTTTTTTATATAAAACAAAAAGGGTTTCGGATATCAATGAAATTCTTTATTCCTGTGAAAGTACGTTCGATGCCATTATGTATGGAAATCGATCTCTTTTGCATGGCCACCATGGGCACGCTTTTAGAAGCCCAGACGCTGAACCCAATTTTCGAAGGTTTTCAAGCATAAATCGGCCGATACTGCTGCAATTTCACGTTCGATATTCGTACGACGTTCTTCAATCGTCGCTGGCTTGTTGGCATAGACCATAGACTTGACGAAGCCCCACAGGAAATAGTCCAACAGCGTCAAATCACACGACCACGGCGGCCAATCGCCTGGACCATTTCGTGAGATAACACGTTCTCCAAACTTGGTTTCCAATAAATTGATTGTGACATTCGCTGTGTGGCTTGTGGCGCCGTCCTGTTGGAACCACAAGTCCTCCAAGTCCATATCATCCAATTGGGGCCAAAAATATTCGGTTATCATTGAACGGTAGCGATTCCCATTCACAGTAACGTGCCGGTCTTGATCATCACGGAAGAAGTACGGCCCAATGACGCCGCCGGCCCTTAAACCGCACCAAACCGTAATTTTTTCGGGATGCAATGATGTCTCATGGAGTACGTGTGGATTGCTGTCTGACCAATAACGCATATTTTGTTTATTGACGAAGCCATTCAGCCAGAAATGAGCCTCATCGCTGAAGATGATTTATCGATGAAAATCCGAATCATTTTCAAGTTGTTGCTCAGCCCAATTCACGAACATACGACGCTTCTGGTGGTCAAGCGGCTTCAGTTCTTGCGTCAATTTGATCTTGTAAGGATGTAGGCCAAGATCTTTTCGCAAAATTCGCCACAACGACGTCACAAAGATGCTCAACGCTTGAGAACGACGTGTGAGAGACACATTTGGGCTTTCTTCAACTGAAGCCTCAGCGGCAGCAATATTCTCGACACTACGGGCACTTCTTTGTCTCACTGGCACGGGAACATTTTGTACTGTGCCTGTGGATTCAAATTTTTTCACTAGACACTCAATTGTTGATCTTCTAGGACGATTATGATGACCATAAATTGGACGTAGCGCTCTTAACGTTGAGGCCACCTACTCCGAATTTCGGTAGTAAATTTTAATAATTTTGACTCGTTGTTGGCTCGTATATCTTTCCATCATGAAATGGCAAACCTTACTGAAGAGAAATGTCAAAAGAGCGGCAAGAAATATGGCGTCATTTGCTATCCCTGTCATTCTACTTTTGTAGCGTCCCTGTTGAAAAACCCTTTATAAGTAGCACCATCCAAATATAATGCTTTTATCCATTTATCCACGGACATTCACCTAAAGCGGGTTTGGTTTAAATAATTCAAAACTTGTGGTTCTATAGAAGAGGGAGATATAAGAATGCTTCTAAATCTACAATGGGTTAAGTTTCAAATATAAAATATACAACGCCATTTTTATGGTAAATACAGGTTAATCCTGTAGACCTTTATAGATTGATTGTTGAAGTAATGAGTTCGACACATAACTATCACCCTTGGTTAGTTGTTCCCTTAGGAATTTGTCCTTTGGCAAAAGATTTTAATATTTCCAATAACTTTGGTAGATGTTCCAAAGCCTGTTGTTTTTACTGAAGCCAATTTATGTAGATATTCCAAAGTTTGTTGTTTTTGCTGCAGCGAAAAGGACAACAAACGATGTATCATACAATGATTTGCGTCGGGGTATAATGTTGTTCTATTGTGATGATTTCACCGTTTTGTTCCATTTTGATATTGTAGGTCTATTTACATATGTATATTGTAATTTTTCACAGCAAAACGAAAAAAGTCTTTTTTTGGACTATAATTTTAATGGAAGTGGTACGTAAACAAATATCCAGCGTAAGAGCTTATAACACCCCTATACCACCATTGCCTTTGCAAAGGAGGTTAGTGTGAACTGTGTGTATGTAACCTTAAAACTTAGTGAAACGATATAACCAAAACACATGCAGATAGGTACATAACCCAAATGCATGCGGATCAGCAATCACAATGACCAAAAAGCAAAACATCGACACGTGTTTTCTCTTATCCGAAATAATAGAATCGACGGAAGCGATCTTTCTTTGTTGGACCACAAGTTACTAATGACGCAAAGAGTCTGTGTGGTAAACAGCTGTTTTTGTATTGTTTCAGTAATGTTTTTTTTTTATTGCATAACTGATAATAGTGGTATCGTATCACATGAGTATTATTATTGGGGTACTCGTGTGAATAATTAATATATTGTTTTTTGTTTTTTCCACGAATATTAGGGGAAAAAATTAATAAATTAATCTAATGATTTGTCATTTAATAAGGTAATATTATATATGTTGGTTTTGTTCTCTATATCAAGTACTTATTCGGTTTTTAGCGTAAAACAAGTAATTGGATTTTGAATACAAAAACTTTATCACTAGCAAAACAAAAAAAAAAAGGACGCGGATAAGTCGAAAATTATAAATTTTTACAAAAAGTGGTACAAAAACAATAACATTCAATAAATAAAATTTAAAAATTAATTATGTACACAGGTAAGTATAAATATGTCTAGTCAAAGATCTTTCCATAGAGAAGTTAAGTACGAACGAGATCGTCTGGGCACCAGTTTATCTGACTGAACCAGCACCTTTACCGAAGTGCCCAAAAGTGGTAATTGAGGCTCCACAAGAAGAAATTGGCGAGCCAGAAATTAATTTTTGTGAAGATTCGCCACAACCCTTGCAACAGAAGCTGCAAAAGTGTTTTCACCAATTCAGCCCATCAGTAAAATGTTGCAACAATCTCCTTAGAATATTCAAATCAGAAAATATGGATGTACCTACTAGGGGGGGAAGATGTGTAGTTAGAATGGTCGCTCCTGGGGAGTACATTCATATAGGTTTAGCAACACAGTTGCAAAAAGCTAAGGAGGTATTTTTGTAGCATTCTGCCAATAAAAAATTGTTGGATATAGGTTGATGGGGTACCACTTTATAAGAGTTCCGCCGTGGGGTTGTGGCCAATTTTGGCTGAAATTGTTAACGAAACACTCGTTGATGTTTTCTTGGTAGGAACGTATATGGGCAAAAACAAACCCCTAATCGTTGATAACTTTCTGCACGATTTTGTGGAAGAATTGAAATCATTAGCAGAAGGATTAAAAATAAGAGAAAGGATTTTCAAAATTCCAATTCGGGTTTTTATTTGTGACACCCCGGCAAGGTCGTGCATATGTAGTACAAAAGGTCACAATGCCTTGAGCGGCTGCCATAAGTGCCCTCAAGCAGGATTCCGGATTGGACACAGAAAGGTCTTTTCCGATTCTGTTGACCCAAAACGAACAGACATTGACTTTAAAAATAGAACGGACATTACTTATCACAAAGGGTTGTATGTAGAAATGGGTCCAAATTTAGAATCATTGAGTGTAGAAATGATCAAGCAGTTTCCTTTAGACTGCGTGCATTTATTGGGTTTAGGAGTTACGAAAAAAATTTTACACCTTTTGTTCATCAATAAAAGTAACCAACAAATTCGGCCTTCCACCAAAGCCATAATCTCAAGTTATCTAATTTCCTTTGTACCCTTTATATCAATGGAATTTTCAAGAAAACCAGGAACACTCGACGAAATGAAAAGGCTTTGTACTCAGGAATAGTGTTGCTAAAAGACAATGTGCAGTCCGATTTATTCCAACATTTTTGTTTGTTTGTGGTAGGGTATAGGATATTTGTTGGATCAAAAATATTTAAACCAACTATATTTCACAGAAATAATGAAAATATGTTAACACTTTTTGTGAAAATTTACTCCTTTTTCTATGGAAACGAAAATTTGTCATATAACATACACAATATTCTTCACGTGGCCGAATGCTACATAGATTATGGGAACTTAATGAATGTATCTGCATACGATTTCGAAAGTTTCTTCCAATAACAAAAGCGGAGTGTTAAAATACCCAGACATTTCGACAAACAAATTTGTAATACATTTTTGTACAGCCCTGTAATTTTGAATCCAGGAAATAAAAAAAATAAAAAACATAAAAAGGAGGAAGTGAAATCAATAACTTTAAACGGATTTACATACAAAACAAAATTTCCCGACAATATTTGTTGTGTAAGCAATACCCCATATATAATAGTAACATGCATTTCTGAAAATGGGAATCTTTGTGGAAAAAAATTCTTAAATTTAAAAAGTTTTTTTGAATATCCAATAAATTCGTTAGACATTGGTATTACTTATTCCGAAAATTGGGAAATGGACGAAGTAGAGAGCTCATTTTTCTTAACAGATGTAACAAAAATTACTTTCTTCTAAGGAAGGTGCTGTATTGATTCATTTAAAAAGTTAATACATACAGATTTATAAAAATTTTTTTTTAAAGAAAACTTTTAAAACTGTACAAAAAACATACAATAAGAAACCAGCAGTACCTCGAAATGATGAACCCCAAACAAAGTTCTACAAAATCAATTAATTGGAATGACTGGAATGTTAAACAAAATAATAGACTTGTTAACAGGTAGGAATAATTATTTAATTTTTTATTATCCAAGTAAAAAAATTTTTTGTTTATTTTCAGAAAATAATGAAACAATGAAAAATGAAATGAGAGCCAATTAAATGTAAAACGAGGAATAAAATTTAATTAAAATTTATGTCATGATTAATTTGACAATTGTTTTTTTATATTGATCACATTGATCCATCCTTTATATTTTATTCCTCCATAAAACTCAATTTAATATAAAATTTAATATTCTCCAACCTGTTCATTAAAATTAATTATTTATTTTACTTAGATATTAAAACACAATATGCTTTGGTTGTGGATCTATTGGGTGAAAACACTGCTGCCAACCCCCCAAAATACATACATATACCACAATGTTTCCAATTACAACATTGGAAGAACTTAAAAAATTAGAAGGGAATGTGAACGAGGGCAATGAAAAGGAATATGTAAGTATAAATCATATGTATATTCATAGACTTTTGTCGATCAAATAATAAATTTTTAAAAGTTTTATTATTACTTATTTTAACATTTAATTTCAAATTAATATTTAATTTCTCATTTAGAGTGCTTCAATAAGATGACCTCGTGGGTTAAAAAAGGGTATGTGATATTGTTTCACCGGAAGTACTAGTGCAATTCAATGTAGACGGAAGCCACAATAAAAAACGTCTTTTGAACCACCCTAAATTTATCAAAATATTATTGGGTAAGTAATATATCAACTATAATTTTTACACATATTTTAATGGGAAATGAAATACTAAATATTATTTTATTTGTATTTATAGATGGAACTTGCTACGAAAATAATTCCGAAAAATCTTTCAAAAGTGATTTGAGATCTGCATTGAAACTCAGAAAAAATCCCCACTTCAAAGAAAAACATATATTGAAGGAAAAAAATATAATTCCAAAGGAAAATGCGCCGGAACAACATGCTTCTCTTAATCAAGTTAACAGTTTACTATCAAATTTTTTAGAAGATAGTTTCTAATAATTTTATTTCTTTATAATACAAATTTTTAATTTAATATTAATCTCCTTTAAAAAAAATGAATTGTTTTTGACAAAAATATTAGATTTTAATAAACCATAAAAAAAAAATCATGTGAGTCCGATCACAAGGGAGATGTGTAAACTTCTAATAATTAAAAAAACATCAACATCATATTTTCCAGTGCATAAAAAATAAGTCGATTATGCTGTTTTCTGAAATGCAATTGATGTTTTCTGAAATTCAACTGATGTTTTCTGAAATACAATTAATGTTTTCAGCAATTCAAATTATGCTTTTTGAAATTCTATTGATGTTTTCTGAAATACAATTAATGTTCTCAGCAATTCAAATAATGCTTTTTGAAATTCAATTGATGTTTTCTGAAATTCAATTTATGTTTTCTGAAATTCAAATGATGTTTTCTGAAATTATATTGATGGTTTCTGAAATACAATTGATGTTTTCTGAAATTCTATTGATGCTTTCTGAAATTCAATTGATGTTTTCTGAAACTCGAATGATGTTTTCTGAAATTATATTGATGTTTTCTGAAATTCTATTTATGTTTTTTGAAATTCAAATGATGTTTTCTGAAATTATATTGATGGTTTCTGAAATACAATTGATGTTTTCTGAAATTCTATTGATGTTTTCTGAAATTCAATTGATGTGTTCTGAAACTCGAATGATGTTTTCTGAAATTATATTGATGTTTGCTGAAATTCTATTTATGTTTTCTGAAATTCAAGTGATGTTTTCTGTAATTCTATTGATGTTTTCTGAAATTCAATTGATGTTTTCTGAAACTCGAATGATGTTTTCTGAAATTATATTGATGTTTTCTGAAATTCTATTTATGTTTTCTGAAATTCAAATGATGTTTTCTGAAATTATATTGATGGTTTCTGAAATACAATTGATGTTTTCTGAAATACAATTGATGTTTTTTGAAAGACAATTGGAAAATGTTTAGAAAAGAACATATCATAATTTTTCTACAAATACAAGCAGATAAAGTCACACCAATTTACGCTTCAGCTCACACCGATGTGTTACGCTGTTTTTGTGATTGTATTGTGAAATAGAAATTTACCCCCCTGCGCGTATAGATGTTTACACATCAAAAATAAAAAATATTTGCCGCATTTTCTTCTATTTTTAATTTTTTTAAATGCTCCGGATGCGTTTCTAATAATAGCATAAAATCACATCTAAAATCCGAAATTGAACCTATTCATAAGAAACCTTTCTTTATAGCATCTTAATTACGCAAAAAATACTCTTTTAGAATTACTAAGAGGAACATCCAATCATCGAATCTCCGTAGCATCTAAACGCCCAATTATATTAAGTGGAATAGCTACTTTCCACTTAATATAATAATACTTAATACGAACAACTTCTTTCCTAGGACACGCCAATGTTAAAATCATTGGTTATTCACCTAACTTTGAACCACTTCGGATTCATTAGATGTGGTTTTTGTATTACTTCTTTGGAAGTTCTTTTTTACTGGGATATTTAATATATTACCGTTTTTAACGAATTTCATTCTTGAATATTATTCGGAAAATATCTCGACCGCCGAAAAAAAAATATTTTGCTAAAATTGCCCAAAAATAGCTGCATTACTGCTCTTATCAATGTTAGTGAGGATATTCGGAGAGACATTGACATTGGCAAAATTAATATTTTAGACCTGCTTGACCATTCGAAGGCTTTTGACACCGTTGATCACTCTATACTCGGCATTAAACTTAGTCAACTATTCAATTTTACATGCACGTCAACGTTGCTACTTAAATCGTACCTGTCTGATCGTTTTCAATCAGTGTTTTTTTAACAATTATTATTCAAGGGCTCTGCCCGTTGAGAGAGGAGTACCGCAGGTTTCGATTCTTACCTAATCATGTAGTTCACTCTAAACTAGAAATGTATGCTGACGATGTGCAACTTTATTTGGGCAGTTCGGTAAAATGTATTCATGAAAATGTCGACAAACTTATGATCTTAACCAAATTTATCTATGGGCTTCGAAAAATAGGCTTTGATTAAACCCTCAAAAGTCGAAATGCCTTATAATACACAAAAGATCGGCACACTAAAATATTGATTTTGATATCATTCTTAACAGCGGGAAAATTGAAATTGTTTCAACTGTGAGAAACTTTGGGATTATTTTTAATAGCACGCTTAGTTGGTCGAATCACCTCAACTCTGTAGTTGGCAAGATAAGCTATATGCTTCGAAAGTTATGGCCAATACAGTTCTGTACAACTTTGAAAATCAGAATGCTTATTGCTAAGGTCTATTTAATGCCCTGTTTGCTATGAGCTTTTTGCACATTGTGATTCCACGAGTAAATGTAAATTAAATGTTGTCTACAATAAGATACTTAGATATGTTTATGGACTTTCAAAGCGTGATCATAATAGAGTATCTCTCTACACGAAACAGTTGTATGGCTTGTCCTTTTAGAATCTAATGAACGTTAGAATACTCATACAGCTTCATAAAATAATATATATTGAGGAGCCGCGTATCTTGTTTGATGGCCTCACTTTCTTTCAATCTGTGAGGGGTAAAATAATAGTCTCTCTCTGCTACAGAAGTCTAATAACCGAATGACAATTTTTTTTAACGCCATCCATGTTTGGAACCTTCTTCCACACAAAATATAAACCAACAACAACGCAACAAGTTTTAGTAATGAGATTAGAAAACATTTCTCAACCTGATGAAATATCAACCTGTCAGTTAATACCTATTTTATATCTCATTTTATTTATAATTTTTTTTTATTTTCTTTTTTCTCTTTCTTTAATGTATTTATGTATTATATATATATATTTTTTTTTTTATATATTTATGTTGTATGTTTATTGTGTAATTAATTTAATTTTTAAATATCTTAAATGTAAACCAATTAGTAATTACAACTTTTAACATCCCATACTTTAAATTAAAATATATATATCTTGTTGTATGGGGTTGTCAAATAAAAATCAAATTCAAATTCAAATGTTTTATAAGTAATGAAAATTTGAAACCAATCGGGGCATGGCCCCTAAAATACGGAAAAGTCTTTAAAACTTAGAAGAAATATTTTAAATCAACTAAAAAAATATAGACCAAATTTCAACGCGTTTGGTGTGGAAACTTTTTTGACAGCAGCGAAAAAGTAAGATTGCGTCTTGTTGAGTATGAGGGTTTATTTTAATTATACCCTATACCACTATGTGGTTTGGCTATAATGACTTTGTGCTGCCAAAAATATTTGACCTAGACCCATCTTTTATTATACCGATCGAATCAGAATCACTTTTTGAGTCGATTTAACAATGTCCGTCCGTCCATCCGTCCGTCCGTCCGTCTGTGTGTCCATGTAAACATTTTAATCAAACTACAGGTCGCAAATATGAATATATTTTGATGAAATTTGGTACATAAGCTTTCATCGGCCATGGGATGAACGCTATTGAAACTGGTGAGAAGCGGCCAATGTTCAGACCTAGCCCCCATACAAATGACCCCTATGAAATCGACATAAATTCCCATATGATCCAAATTGTCGTATAGATCCTAGTCAAATTGGGTTTGTATATGTTTATTACATCCATTAATGAGTAGTCCAAAAACGATCCCTATGGGACAACTCTTAGTCATAGGCCCCATATAGAGCTGCGTCCCGATCTTCACTTAAATCTATCAAAAAAACAAAAATATTTCACTGATTCATCTCAAATTTTGTTTGTATATATTTTTGCAAAATACAAGAGACTTTGCCAACCATGATCAGGCTCGGTCCATTTTTGGACCTAGTCCCCATATAGACATAGCATCCGATATGAACTTTTTCATATATGCAGCCAAAAAAAATTAATAAATATGCCACTCAAATTTGGTTTATGCTAATTTTCTATATCCAATTAGTTGGGGTCTCTAAACGCCTGGTATAGGGTATCGTATGGTCGGTCTAGACCGACTATAATTTTCTTACTTATTTTATTTAAAATAATTTTTTTTTTTAAATAAATTTTACAAAGTTTTTATAATTGTTAGAGTTTAAGAATTTTAAGAATTTTTAATACGCGGTTGGTGATGTGTATCGAGCAAGATCAAAGTTAAGTGAAAGTCAAAAATATTTTCTTAAAAGGTTTTACATAGATTTCTATTTGTCGTTAATTACAAGTATATATGTATGTACATTAGCTACACAATTGGCGCCAAGATAAAATCCGGCTTTGAGCGTAATAAGAAACAAGTACATACATACATTAGTTATAACTAAGATAATAAGGTATGTACACACGGAAAGATAACTAAAAGAAAGATTAACTTATTACAATAAAAAACATAGTTGTTCGCCAACATTCTCCCCCACTAAGGACGAAAGTACTTTAACTGTTTAATCATCATCAGGATTCGAGGGTGAATCAGTTTCCATTGCATCTAAACAATCATTTGTTGGTAGGAAGGCAATTTTTGAAATTGGACGCTTAAAAGTTTTGCCGTTTGAAAATAGGGTTACCACTCTTACACAACCATCTTTGCCAGGATGAACATTCTGAATACGTGCGGGAGTCCAATCACCCGAGCCACATCGCTCATAAATAACTACGACCAAGTCTCCAATTTCAGCATTTTCCTTAAGTGTCCAACGACGCCAAATATGTTGCTTCAGCTTTTCAACCACTTTTCATCTGTTAAGGTGGTCGATATTAACTTCGAGCAAATCTTCTTCAGGGACACATATAGTTGGTTCTCCAATTAAAAAATGCGGAGGAGTGAGAGCGTTGCAATCCGATGGCTCAGAACTGAATGGGCAAAGCGGTCTGAAATTGAGGCAACTCTCAATTTGAGTCAAAAGAGTTGTAAGTTCTTCAAATGTTAAGATTCGATTCAACATGATTCGTTTTAAATGGTATTTTGTAGATTTCACTCCCGCTTCCCAGAGGCCACCGAAGTTTGGTGAAGCTGGTGGAATAAAATGCCACGTTGTGCCATGTGAAGCAAGCGATTCAAGCAGACATTCGGGAATTGACGACTTGTTTCGATTGTAAAGAATTTGAAGCTCCTTATTTGCACCTATAAAATTCTGAATAAAGATCCGTGCAAATACCACGTCGAACAACAAAACGCCGAAACGCAGCCATAAAAGCCTCAGTTGACAAACTTCTGAATGCCTCCAGATGCAACACTTTTGTTACCATGCACACAAACAAACATATGTACCCTTTTGTTGTAACTGAGTTTCGAGACGTAGACTGCTTTATTGTTATTGGCCCACCATAATCAACACCACTACGCTTGAAGGGGCGCGCCGGCTTTAGACGAACACTAGGTAGATTTCCCATCAATCGCTGAGCAGCATGAGCATTATATTTGAAGCACGTTGTACATTTTCTTAAAACCAGCTTAGCAATATTTCTCCCATTTAAAACCCAATATTCACGGTTGACGTACGACTGCATTTGAGTTAAGCCACCATGAAGAGTTTTAAAATGTGCATCTAGAAAAATGAGATACGATAATGGATTTTGTTTTCTAAGGAAATAGGGTGTTTAGCTTCAAAAGTTAAGTCAGAATTTTTAATTCTACCACCAACTCTTAATATTTTTGAATAATCTAAAAATGGTACCAGTTTAGCAAGAGCACTATATGTTAATATTTGACCTTTCTTTTGAAGATCAATGATTTCATCAAAAAAATCGACTACTTGTGAATATTTAATAAGAGAATATCGAGCGTAATTCGGCTCTTTGATAGTTAAAAATCCTATCATCTTACTGAGACCCTTTTCTAGTGATAAAATGCATAAATAAAATTATTTTTAAAGCGGATTACGTATGCGGTTACGCGGAAAAGTTTGCTCATAGATGAGAATGCGGTTAATTAATCAGGTAATCTTTAACTTTCACCTCAGCCGAAAGCATATTTACAACAGGAACTTTATCGATATCATCAAAAATAAGTTTTGGTTGCTTTGGCCATTTTGAAGGTATATCGCTAAGCCACTTAGGATCACTCCACCATAGGTCATGTTGCACCAATTCATTCGAAGAAATACCTCGTGAGGCACAGTCAGCAGGATTATCATGTGTTGAAATATATCGCGACTAAGTATATGTTGATTTGCGTTGGATTTCAGCCACCCTATTTCCCACAACCACAGGCCACCTCGATGATTGTCCACGAATCCAAAACAGTACAGTTGCGCTATCAGTCCAAAATAAAACTTGAGAAATTTCATGATCAAGTGAAGATGTAATTCTTTCAACCAAATTAACTAATAAATTTGCACCACACAGCTCCATTCGAGGTATTGTTAGACGCTTTAAGGGTCCAACCTTAGTCTTTGATTGAAGCAAACTTATTTGTATAAGTCCACTTTTAGAGATAGTTTTCGCATAAGCTACAGCACCATAAGCAAGTTTAGACGAATCACAAAATCTGTGAATTTCAACCTTTACATTCTTATTAAACCCAATCCATCTTGGTATTTTTATTTCCTGGAGTTGTTTAAGATTTATTCGATATTCTAACCATTTAGATTTCAGTTTATCAGGGAGACTATCATTCCAATCAAGATCTAATAACCACAAGTTTTGGAATTCTATTATTGCTAGTATTGTAGTAGGTGATATGGTAACCATCCGAGAGGATCGTAAAGTTTTGCAGCATCTGACAACAAACTTCTTTTGGTTACAAGAAAAACAGTCATCAATAGTATTCCACCTCAAACCAAGAGCATTTACGGTATTTTCATCACTTAGCTGAAAAATATTAGAGTGTTCTCTACACTCGATTGGAATATGGGTAAAAGTTCATTTGAATTTGTGGTCCATTTTCTCAGATTAAACTTGCCTGATTTTAATAATTGACACAGTTGTGTATAAAGTTTTAGAGCTTCTTCTAGATTATCTGCACCTAATATGACATCATCTACGTAAGTGTCAGTGTCGAGCACCTTACTAGCTAAAGGATAATTTTCATTTTCATCAGTAGATAATTGTTTTAAAACACGTGTAGAGAAAAGGGGTTGGACTTGTGACATATGTGACGGTAGATAATTTGTATATAAAGATCTGATTTGACTTTCTCCATAAAATTTGTTGGTACTTCCGTTGTTCTTCAACAACTAAAATTTTTCTAAACACTTTTTCTAGATCTGCCCTAAACCCTATTTTTAAACGCCTTCACCTTGTAATAATGGTGAGAAGGTCTTTTTGTTGTGTTGGACCAGAAGCTAGTTCTTTGTTTAAAGACGATTGGGGTTAGCAGAACATTTAGCTTCAACACTTTTTAAACGAGAAAGAGCACTATAATCAGTACGGTTAAAAATTGGCAAGGGTTTGCCTCCAAGTATAGATTTAAAGGGTAATGAAACTGTATATCTACCGGTTGAATCTCGAGTTGTTGTATTCCTGAAATGTTTTTCACACAATTCCTCTTCTTCAGTCATAGCTCGTTTTTCTAATAATTCTTTTGCTCCCAAAAGGCACGCAATTGTTGATCTTATGAACACGCATTAACATATATTTTATTTTGATATGAAATAGTAGTAGTTGGACCAGAGACTATCCACCCAAAGTGTGTAAGTTGCAAAAAAATGCTTCCATCGAATTTTTGTTTTTTAGCCAAAGCAATATTTCCATGTACATCACCACCAAGTAACAGGTCTATTTCACCAACTTACGAGAAATGAGGATCGGCCAACACAAAATTTTCCAGATTAAGTAATGTTCTTTCATCAACAGCTACCGGTTGATAGGAAGTAATTTTTGGCGAAACAAAAGCCTTACAATTCATCTTGAAATCAGCATGAGAATTTGAAAAGAGGGTAAAGTTAACATATTTTTTTGACAGATAAGATCGATTTCCACCAAGACCACTTATATGAGCATATGTTTTGCTCATTGAAAGCTTTAAGGTTTCAGCAGCCTTTTGTGTAATTAGGGTAGCCTGAGCACATTGATCAAGAATGGCCCGAAGATTAAAAATACCGTGTGGAGTTTTTAGAACAACTTGAATCGTGGCTAATAGAACTTGTGGTATATTTCCGTTATTTAGTGCACCGCAGTTACAAACAATATTAGCTGACATATTGTCGTTACACTGTGTGGAGGTTGAAGGTTGAGGTTGAGAGTGAGAAGTTGACGAATTTGAAATAGCTCGTTATTGAGAATTGTTAATAGCACTATTGCTGGTTGGATACATATTGTGAAGTGTAGTATGATGATCTTGTTGACAGGTTTGACAACGAGATGAAGTACGACACGAATAACTTAAATGACCCACGTTTAAACAATTACAACATATTTTCTTTGTTCGCATAAAATCGCGTTTCCCATCAGATGACATTGGTGTAAATTTGAAACACTTGACCAAACTATGGCGTTTATTGCAGCAAGGACAGTTAGCGTCGTTATTATTAGTAGTAGTAAGATGCACATTTCGACGAAAGTTATTTTTTGTTCTATTTTGGAAAGTATTTGAAGCAAACATTCTTGAACTAGACGATGCAAAATTGTGTTTCTGGGGTTCATTAATAGTTTCTAAATTTCGAAAGGTAGTTTCAAGAAAACTGTAAATATCACTTAAAGAAGGAATTTCAGTAGAACCTTTAAGAGACTGTTCCTACTCCTATCGAGTTTGTTTATCAAGTTTATTGACTGTTGTATAAATAAGTATAGCATCTCATCTAACAGTTGAAATTTCTATTGTATTAAGAAAAGCAAAACAATTACGCGTGGTATCTAATATAACTTGAATGGTTTCAGCAGAACCATTGGACTGAGGTATCAAAAAAAGTTTTTAAAAAGTGTATCAATAATTTTTCTTTTATTGTGATACCTGTTGTTAAGGGCGTTCCATGCTAAAATCTAACTGGCCTAAGAAGCCGGATATTCTTTAACCATATCCAAAGTTTTTGAGCATGAACCTTTTAAAAAATAATATTTTTGAATATCACTTAAGGCTTGATTATAATGAACAAGCGAGATGAACATATCCCTGCATGATATCCATGAAAAATAATCAGCAGAAAATGTTGGTATATCAATTTTCGGTAGACGGGCCTCGGCATGCAGAGTTTCTTTTCGACTGTGGGAGGGTGCAGTGAATGTGGAATGAAAAACGGGTGATTGTATAGTAAAGGCTTCATTAAGAAAATCAAAAACTTGTCCTCTAATCGACAATGATAAATCTTGAAATTGGTAAAAGATTTCTTCGGTAAAATATGGAATATCGTTAATCGTATTATCGCGTACAATACTTTGCAATTGTTCATGTTTATCTTTAAATTTCAGATTAACCGACTCAATTTCTTCAAAAACCATTTGGGCATAACGGCGAGTTTTCCCTGCTTTCAATTCATAGCTCTGAGCTGTCCGAGTGAGTGTTTGAACAACTCCTTTTGTTCTTCAATAATAACTGAAATGAAATTTTAAAATCAAAAAATAACTTCATTTAATACATACGGTTTATACTTTTAATAAAATCACAGATGTCGGCAACAGCAACGTAAGATTTTACCAAACCAAATAAATATTCAGGCACAATAGTACACAAATCAATCTCCAATAGACAGCAAATTTCTAATTTATTTGATCCAATTAGTCAGTATTTAGTTAAGCAAAAGCACAAGCCAACAGTTTAACAAAGCAAATCAAAAGCTCCAATATAGTATATGTTCCAAGTCAAAATCCAATAGACACAGCAAAGATCAAGGCAAAACATCAAAATCCCGGGTTTCGGCACCAATGTTGAGTATGAGGGTTTATTTTAAATTTATTTAAAATAAATTTTATTTAAAAATAATAAATTTTACAAAGTTTTTATAATTGTTAAGAGTTTAAGAATTTTAAGAATTTTTAATACGCGGTTGGTGATGTGTTTCGAGCTAAGATCAAAGTTAAGGGAAAGTCAAAAATATTTGCTGAAAAGGTTTTACATAAATTTCTATTTGTCGTTAATTACAAGTATATATTTTATAGCTACACAATTGTCGCCAAGATAAAAACCGGCTTTGAGCGTAATAAGAAACAAGTACATACATTAGTTACAAACAGATAGAAACAGGCTTTGAGTGAAATTAAACAAAAAAGACAAGAATGTACACAGGGAAAGATAACTAACAGAATACAATAGATCACTTTGGTCGCAGTACTTCGAACACCTCTTTATAACTAAAAGAAAGATTAACTTATTACAATAAAAAATATAGGTGTTCGCCAACACGTCTCTTAACATCTTTTTATAGCCTTTTTGGCTAGGGCATGTAAAATTTGATATTTGAAAAAAAAAAACAAAAAGTCATAACCCTAATGTTCAATGAGTTTGTTGTTTTTCTAAAGTTATATTTTGAATTGTTCTCTTGTTGTAGTCGTTGTTGTTGTAACATTGGCTTCACGAGAGGGTATATATGTATAATCACACAGTCGAACATTTTTCAGCTCATTGATTTGGGACTCAATTCTGAAAATTGCAACTGAAAGTAGCCCGAAAAATAAGAAATTCTGCTTCATTAGTTTTGTCAAGTTGGCTGCCATTATAATTTAAAGGCCATACGAGTTTTTTTGCTCAAGGTGGATTTTTATCACTTTTTGTATATTTTAACACGGTTATAACCCGGTAACCGTACAGAATATCTCTTTTGTGTCTGAAACAAAGTTGTAGATATTGAATAGGAGAAAAAAAAAGCGTTAACCGTTACTTTAAAGCAACATATACATACAAACACAATTTGAATAATATGGTAAGTATTGCGATGTAAGAGATTTTACTAACGGTAATTCTAATTAAACGAAGTTTTGTTTAATATAAGTTGTTTTTTGGAAAGAAAACATATTAGTCACCCCTATTATGTAAGTCATTGTCGTCGTCGTCACATTAAAGTCGTTGTCACATTGAGTCGACGTCGACATCACCTCGACGCTAAGTTGGTATTATTTAAAAGTGTTGTGTTGATGTCGACGTTTTATCGATAATATAAAAGAAATAAATGTCATCCCTATGTACACGCATTTTACAGCAGTTTAATTTTATTTTACTTTTAATTTGTATGGAAAAATGTTTTTTATGTCGGATTCGAGTGAAAGTTCCAATGATGAGGAAAGCAAGCAATGCCTTAGGCTTGAAAGAAAGGTAATAAGGCAAAGGTCGGACATTTTTAGTTTGCGGGTAACAAGTTTGCTATGAGCTTGTGATTAAGGCGAAAAAGTGTTAAAATATTATTGTTTACTACAGATTTGTTCAATATTTCCGACTGAATAAAACGGCATTTAAATTAGTTTTGGAAAAAATAGAGCCTTCAATGATGACTGGAATAAGATCCACATTCATATGCAATACATTAAAGCTGGCAACAACATTGCGTTTCTTGGCACAAGGCTCGTACCAATTAAGTGTTGGGAATGATTTCAGTCTAGGGTTGTCACTCGATGTATTGGAAAGGATTATCGTTTCCGTTGTTTGCTATTATCGGCCTGATAAAGCAACCAAAATCGTCAACGTTTGTGCTGCCTTACACAATATTTTTATGGCATATCAAAATTTGATTGAAAGTTATGATACACCAATAAATAATTTTGAAGATGCCCATGATAATTTTGAAACAGGCTCAGAAAATTTGCATAATAATGAAGCTGCAGCAATAAGAGAATAAATAAAATATAGTTTTTTTGTATTCAAAATCAGTCTTTTAATATTCAGTTTATTTTTTACATTTTAATTTTTTTATAAAGTTTCCTTAAAAACTAATTAAAACAAAACAAAAATGTAATAATAATAATAAAAAAAAACTCAAGGCACAACATATAAACAAAGCACAGGTTAATCAATGCTTTGCTTCTTAAGAACTTCTCTCTTTTTTATTTCAATTTTTATATCATTTAGCTCAACTTCAACTTCGAAAAGCTGTTCTTCTCTCTTGTGTCGCTTTTCCATCATATTCATTTTTTTCTTCAACCTCCAACAGCTTGCGCTAGTACCGGTTTGTTTCCTTTAAAATATTTTTAATTTCTAACATTGTGTTAGAGATTTTCTTAAAATATTCCAGTGATGGAAAAGTTAATACTTTAGTATTTTTTTCAGTACTTTTTCACTTGCAAAAATACCGCAATACCGCCGCAAGTGATTTAGTACCTTTTCTTTATACGTTATTTTAATTTATTTTAGTAGGTTTATTGTGAGAAATGTTTAAATCATTGGCAACACTGTTGTAAGTGATAATGCAAAGTAATTGAAATTATAATGTTTTGCACACCACTAAAATTATTCGATAAGCTGTTGATATTATTCTAAAAAGCGCTTCTCTATCAATACGCGGTGAAAACCAGATTTCATACCACTTATAATAAAAATAAGTATAATGAATGACAAAGAGAATGGGTAGGAAATAAAGAATTTACTGATTATATGCATTATATTTACTGATTATATGTTTTTTAGAAAAACTAAACGATATGCGCCGGGCTTTCGCGATGAGTGGAAAGAAAGATTTCCATGGCTTGTCCAGGATAAGACCAATGGGAAAAAATGTGTTATATGTAATGTTGGTATTGTTGGAGGATTGACCCACATAGAGCGTCATGCTGTCCGTGAGTGTCATGTGAGAAAAGCTCAAATTGCTAAAAGCACACCCAAAATAAATACGTTTTTGGAAATGAAGGTATGTCCTACCACTGAAATGGCAAAAAAATTGGAGGTAAAGTTGTGTTTGTTTGTGGCGGAGCACAATCTACCATTTTCAATTTTAGATCACTTAAATGACGTAATAAAAATTAGTGTTCCAGAATCTCAAATAGTAAAGAAATTTTTAATAAATCGTCATAAAGGCCAAAAAATTATTACATCTGTTACTGGCCCAGAAAATACTAAAACAATTACCCAATTTTGTAACGAAAACTACTACTCGACTGCTATAGATGAAAGCACTGACTGCTCAGTATCAAAAAATTTGGGAATAATTGTTAGAATTTTTGATGGAATATGCAGGGATCGTTTTCTATCCCTGGAACCTCTAACTGATTCAACTGCGGAAGGAATCGCTGATAAAATGGTTAATGTTTTAAAAGAAAACAATATACCACTAACAAATATGGTAGGTTTTACATCTGATAATTGCCCAGTGATGATGGGAGCGATCAATGGAGTGCAAGCAAAATTAAAATTGATAATCCCGAATTTATTTGTTAATGGTTGCATTTGCCACATCCTAAACATGGTATCATTTACTGCGTTTGCTTGCTTACCTGCAGATGTAGACAAATTTATGAGAGTAATAAATTTTTATTTTTGCAATAGCCCAAAACGTAAAGAAGAATTGGTCGAATTCCAAAAGTATTTCGGTGCAGAAATTCATGTAATTTTAAGATATGCTTCAACACGTTGGCTGTCTAGAATGGTAGTTGTAGATCGTATATTGGAACAGTGGGAGCCACTTAAATATTATTTTACTCTCAGTGCTTTTGAAACTGCCGAAAAAGTCGAATTTATTGCCACTGAATTATTGAATCCTAAAATGAAAATGTATTTTTTATTTTTGGTATATATTTTAAAGATTGTCAACAATATCAATCTGGAAATGCAATCTCAAGAAGCCAGAATACATATTTTACTGCCCAGAATGAAATTTTTATTTATGCAGGTAGCCCGAAACTTTCTTAAAAAAGAGGTTTTAGAAGAAACTGAAGTGTTTTGTATCAATTTGAACGAAAAAAATCTTGAATTAAAAGACATTTTTTGTGGAACTGATGTGGAAATATTTATTGAAACAAAAAATGTGGATAAATATATTGTTTGCGAGTTTAAAAAGACTGTTAAGAAGTTTTACATAACATTTTGTGAATGTTTTAGAAAAAAATTTGATTTTAATAACAAACTATTAATGATGTTTAATAATTTTACTCCAGAAAAGGTTATATCCGGAACAGCTAACAGTATTGTTCCGCTTCTAATTAAATTATTTCCAAGAGAACAACGTAATTTTGAAAACATAAATTCGCAATTCAGAGCTCTAGCCGATACACCAGATCTAAAACACTTAAAAAATGAAAATATTTGCATTTTTTGGAAAAATGTTAGCAGTATTAAAAATGAAATGAATGAACTGATGTTTCCTGACATTTCCCGTATAGCTTTTGCAGTTTTATCAATACCCCATTCTTCAGCGAATATTGAGCGTATATTTTCAATGCAAAATTCCACTAAAACCAAAGAAAGAAACCATCTTCACGTACAGACAGTTTCAAATTTAATCCAAACAAAGGATTTGTTAAAATCTAGCGACAGTTGCTGCCACAATTACAAAATTTCAAGCGACCTCTTAAAATATTAACAATATTCCTTAAATTTTAAAACGCTGGATATCAACAATTTTATGTTACTTTTAGACAATAATTTTTTTGTACCTTATATTTTTATTTCATATGTATGATCTTTTTTACTTTGTTGAATTCTTATTAAATAAATAAAAATACGAAAAATACTATTTTAGTGAAAAAAGTACTCTTTTAGTCAGGTTTCAGTACCATTTAAAAAAACTATTTTTCCATCCCTGAAATATTCATTTTGCTTGGCGTTGTGTTTTTCTAATAATTCATTGCGATCATTATGCTTACGGGTTTCTTTCCTTTTCCTTGTATTACAAGACGCTTCTTCTAGTATGCGAATTGCATTTGACAAAGTTAATGGCAAGGCTTCGTCGTCCTCCAAAATTGTCTGGCCCAGCTCAATAACATCTGTTAAAATTTCATGAGCTGATTGAACACCTTGGTCTACACCTTCATGGTTTAATTGTTTTTCAAACTGCATTAAACTAGCAGGGCTTATTCCAAAGGCGAAATCGTTAATTGCTTATATCTGCCACCGCCATTTGCATTCACTTCAGCCTTGTTCTGCACTAATTTCCTTTTCACCTTGCATTTAAAATCTCTCCACACCTAAATGTAATCTTTAGCTTACCTATTGCCAACCATAACCATCTCTGTGTGGTGGTCCATTCGAATTCAATTTTGACGTTGTCACCTCCCTGTCTTGCTTAAAATTATTAGGAGTTGAACCTCGATGAAACCCTTATGCTAAAGCTAGTTTGCTTTCAAGTTCCGCGATTAATAAATCAAACTGCTTAGCAGTTGTTATTTTTATTTTTTATTCCATCTAAAAATTTTATTTTAGTATAACGGCAGAATATTTTGTTTGAGTCGTTGTCAAAAATTGCGTCGACAAAAACAGAGTCACTTTAACACAACGCCGACTCAATGTCACCTTTTATAATACTAAGTGGCTGTCAATAGATATCGATATGTGTCAATATTGACTATTATAATGCCATTATTGTGCCGTCGACGTGAATTGTTTCGACGACGACATTCATAATAGGGGTGAATATAAATTCCACAAAGATATGATAATTGTTGCATGCATAGTTCAAATTATATAGAAAATTGATTCACAGATTTCTAAATGTGCTATCATTTATGAACGCACTGTATATGTATTTCTTCTGTTCAAGTGTTGTCACTTAACTCTTCCTAAACGGCTGGACTTTTTATGACCATTTGTGTGTGTGTGTTTGAAAGGGCCTTTAGAATGTTGATATTTACAATTTGACGGGATCGGATAAGTGGGCGTGGCACCTGCCATAGAGAGTAATTATTCAATACCATATATCTAGAATAAAAAGAAGTGGCGCTGGGGTCGATTTTGTCTAAATTCTTATTTATGGATCTAGTTTACACAAATTCGCACCGTATAATATTTAAATAAAAGAAATTTTTTTGGCAAAACGTTTACCCGAAGGTATTTCCGAAAATGTAGTTGTCCCTGTATAAAATTTTAAGAACAACAATAGACGCCAACAATATTCTCTTTAAGGCGTGCTTACATTGGTTTTAAATTTTCCCGGTAGTTTCAGAGATATCGTTGAAGTTTTGAAAAAAAAATAACGATTAAAATAAAATTTTTTTTTTGTTTTTTAAAAATTCATAAAAATAAAACTGCGAAAAAAAATTTCAGTTTTGGTGTAAAAATATTTAGATAAACATATTTCGAATGAAATGAGCTTCATTTCGTTGTAATCCGTGCACAACTTTTGATTTTGTTCACATTTACTGAGAACACTGAATTGATAAAAATCGCGATTTCCATACAAAAATAACATTTATATAATATGTGTTATTCCAATATATGTTCCAATATAAGTTATTCCAATATATGTAGTGGAAGTGCTAAATTTTGGTCATAACGGTATATCGCGAAAAGCCGAGATAGAAAAAAAACCAAGTGCAGATTTGGATTCAGCGTCCCAAATAACCTTAAAAACAATAGTCAGTGCTTAATCAACAAAAACCTTGTTCCCTTATGTAATCAACAAATGTCAAGGCCAGTCAATGCAAGCTTGAGACTTGGATTTGGAAAATTCATGCTATGCTCATGGTCAATTATATTTAACCTGTGATAGACTTAGTAAGCCAACTGGTCTCTTTGTATGCGCGAAAATGGAGAAGCAAAAATATTGTTCTCACGTTGGCTTTACAATAAATTATTATTTACTAGGATCAGACGAACATTGTATTATGTGAAATAATCTAACCCATAAAAGAGAGTTTTTATTAAAACTCTTTCTTTCCTTATGCATATGAGTTTTGAATATCCCCGTGACTGTGCGTGACTATTTTAAAATTAATCTCTGGTCACAAGTCTATGGACCAAGTTTCAGGTTGATTGGATGAAGAGAAATGCATTTTAAATCTCTCCGTGACTGTGCGTGACCATGCGTGACTAAGTCAAAGGTGGCCCTTTTTCACAGCAAGCGTATGGACCAAGTTTCGGATCGATCGGATGAGGGGAAATGACATTTATATCACTCCGTGATTGTGTGTGACTATGCGTGACTGTGCATGACTACCCCAAAATTAATCTGTAGTCACAACAAGACTATAGGCCAAGTTTCAGCACAATTGGATAAGGTGGAATGGGGTTGCCCCACGACAGATAGAGTGTATGAGTTAAAAGAAAGAGTTAAGAAGCATACTGTACTTGTTACATTATAGTTAAAAAAATTGTTGGGTCAGCTAGTTTTGTGGAATTTTTACCTTGCTTTAAAAAAAAACATATTTAAATAGTATGAAATCAGTTAACAATAAGTATTAACGATTAGTTTAAGCGATAAATGAATGGATTTTAATTACAACATTAAGAAATGGATCTATTCTTCGAACTGTTATTATGTTTTTATTTATAGCTAAGGATTAGAGCGGGTCGATTTTTTTTCGAAAACTCGTATGCGCGGAAAATAAACTAGGGATCATACTGAGCAACTTTGCTGAAGAAACTATGGGTCTAAAATGTATTTCGATCCAGCGATTTTTAAGCGGAAGTTTGACTTTGTATGGAAGGTATGCCTAATTCTTCTCCGATTTTGATGAAAATTGGTATGAAAAAGAAATAATGTGTACCAAAAATGAGCCTGATCGGAACTATATTTCGGGTATATTTGCCCGAGAAACCATGGGTTTTTGTTTTTGTTTTTTGTTCTTTGAAGATACTTTTATTATAATTATTGCAACAAGTTCACCACCTTGTAACTTGAAAACCCTAGCGGAGCACGTAATGAGAGTTTATGTTCACATGTACTTTAACATAAAGTACTACAATTCTGTTATATACGGCAGTCTGCTTTTATACAAATTTATCCGCCTTACGCAATTTCTTCCCTCCAAGGAGCGACAAGTTATCAACTCATATTTTGCTCATCCAGAAAATGTTATTCTATCAATGCTTTACGATGATCGTAAACCAGTACGCGACCAGGGAATAAAAAAAATTTTGTACTACCGTGACAACGTTTGAGACACGGAGGATCTTAGAAAGTACAAGAAATGTAAAATTAATTTTGACTGCTCCAATTTTACAGTATAATAGATTTGGATGATGACAACATTTTAAGAGAACCGCCAATTACTAGAGATATTCCGTATGAACATTTGAAGGAATATTTGGAATTTGAAAACCCGCCACTGCCTGATCCACATGCCATATACAAGGAACTGAACGATACGTCCAGCTTTTAACCAGTGTGTCTCGGCGCGTAACAGAAAAAAACCGCGAAAGTGTTATGGCTGTGACCGATGTTAGTCAAAAAAAAAATACCACGCTTGGAAAGCAAGCAGGACTTAAAAACGTAGTTATTTGAGTTCCTTTCTCAAACCTAAAAACGCCAAAAACGTTAAAAACGTTTTTTGAAACGTTATAAATAAGAAAAAATAATTATTATAAAAGTATTTTCAAAAAACAAAAACCCATAGTTTCTCGGGCAAATATACCCGAAATATAGTTTCGATCAGGCTCATCTTTAATACGCATTATTTCTTTTTCATACACTATGTCCTTACCAATTTTCATCAAAATCGGAGAAGAATTAGGCATACCTCCCATACAAAGTCAAACTTCCGCTTAAAAATCGCTGGATCGAAATATATTTTAGACCCATAGTTTATTCAGCAAAGTTGCTCTGTATTATCCCTAGTTTATTTTCCGCATATAGGATTTTTCGGTTTTTTCCGGTCCCATACAAATCGACCCGCTCTACTAAGGATGTCTCGCGCCTAAAATGACTTTGTGAGACAAGTTTAATTTAAAACAATATAATCCAAAAAAAAAAAAAAGATTTATGTACATATATACACAATAATATTAATGAAAAAAATTGAAAATACAGGAAATAAAACTATTGAAGTAGCATTTCTACATTCTGTAAGATATTCTTTTAAAATTTTGTTAAAACTTGATAACCGATTGCTTGTTCTTAGGGTATCTGATAAATTGTAAAATTTTATACTCCTCGTTTATACATTAGAATCCACA
Organism: Cordilura impudica; assembly: GCA_963682025.1. Classification (NCBI taxonomy): domain Eukaryota; kingdom Metazoa; phylum Arthropoda; class Insecta; order Diptera; family Scathophagidae; genus Cordilura; species Cordilura impudica. Next base: position 177,469,876 of record OY821519.1, on the reverse strand, counting down.
TAAATCGAAAAATTGTTATTCAGAACTCGTGCATGTGGTCGAAAATGTTTTAACTCTTTCCATTTGGATTTTAAGGACCAAGTCATACTTATATGGATAAAAAATGGAGATATCATCCGCAAACATAATAATTTTATCAAAGAGCCCAATATTATTTATTTCGTTGACATATATCATAAACAAGAGAGGCCCTAAGATACTCCCCTGTGCTACACCACAATTAACAGATATAACTTCACTCTTTTCTCCATTAATTTCAACACATTGCGATCGCTTTTTTAAGAAATTTTCAATAAGTTTGAGTTCAGAACCAACAATACTATAGCATGAAAGCTTTTCTAACAAAATTTTATGATCAACCAAGTCTGAAGCTTTACTAAAATAATAAAAAATGCCAGCAACTACATTAAAGCCATTATCCAGACCTGTACATATAGAATTTACCACATCATCAAGAGCCTCATAAGTACCACAGAAAGGAAAAACAATAACTGCCAAGTACTATGTTGAGTTTTCAGACAGAGTGGATGAAGAAATTAAGAAAAAACGACTCCACTTAAATAAGAAAAAAATCTTGTACCATCATTACAATGCGTATTTATCTGCTTTGGCTTCAGAAAAATTTGAGTTTTTAACAAATTGTTTGAACGGAAATTGTTTAATTCCGCAATTTATCAGAGCGGTATCTAAACACGTCCACAGGTCTACGCGATACCAAAGTTTTTTTTTTGCTGACAATATGCTTTTGAAAAGCTGGTCTCGATTGATTTTTTGGCTGCGTGTATATCTGTGATTTTTAATAGTCCATCAGTATCGATTTTGAGCTATTGAAGCCAAATTGCGTAATTTTAAATGATCTTTACATGGGTCGTAACGTATTGTTCGCTTCAAGAAAATAAATGCATTTGTCGGTTTTCCTTTATTCTTCGCTATGTGCTGATATAATTGCCTAGAATTTGTTAAAACATTTATTTGTTTCGGCGCGCTTCAGCTTTGCTCTCGCAAGTCCTCTCTTCCTTCTTTCGCCTGCGGTAGTGCTTTATCTTCATCCCAACGAGGACTCCAACCTGGTTGCTCAATAACTACCGGGGCCAGGTGTCCTCCTCAGTAACGACATATGCTGCTACGACACACACACTTCTCTGCTACCTCGTGAACATGGATAGATATAACTTCCGAAGTTGTTCATATGCACCACTCGCAGTTGTTTACAATTTGTCGCATACTTAATGCTTTTACCGTTATTCGAAAACGACGAAGCCAATTTACTACAACCTGGGAAGGTGTTTGATAACCACCAATTTCGGTATTTACGAGTTTTAAGATAAGATATTGAATTCCAGTGGTCTTCGGTAATCACCAATTTCGGTATACACTTAAATATGTTTCTCACGTCTTCTGAAGGTTTTCGGTAACCACCAATATCGTTATTTGGTACAACTTCGACTACAGTGTGTGACAAAAGTTTTCAGAAAAACTTGAAAAGTGTGGGCAAATTTTTACTTTTTTACCAAAAAATATTTCATACCCGGCCTTAATTTTAAGTAAAAATGTAAAAACCTTTCGCTAAATCTTTAACTTTATGAAATACGTTATTTTTCTAGCATACCACAAGCATATAATTCATTAATTCAAGATGTTGCGCTTTCAGCAATTTTTTTTGTCTCTGAACGAACTAATAAATACATTGGAAACAAAATATCAATTCCCGGATAAATATTGCGCTAGAAGATGTAGGGTTTAAAATTGATCCAAAACTTAGATCTGTTATATCAAACCTTAATTAAAATATAGGTCTAAAAATAGAAATGTAACCCAAAAATCAGAATTTTTGATAAAATTTTGTTTAAATAAGTTTTTGAGACCATCGATTCAAAAATCACAATTTTTTCAAGATATATCCAAAATATAACTGAATTTGATATTGTTTGATATTGAATTTGATTTTGTTTTAGATAAAAGAAATTGTTGGGAAATATGTTCCCATTGCGTCTATAGATGTCGGACAAATATTTTCTACATAGAGAGTGCGATATATCCAAAGATACAAAATTCTAACTTTTTTTAGTTTATAAAGTAGAAAAATATTTCAGCTGAACCGCTTTTTAATTGATTTAAACTACTTATTTTAATGTCTTTTAAAGCTTCTTTAAAAATCTTAAAAATATATTTTAGTGGTTATTTTTGGTCTAGTCATAACTTATATATTTAATATGAATAATTTAAATCTAATATATTCATATTTGCAGTTTGGTTGAAAAATTAACATGGACACACAGACAGACAGACGGACGGACGGGCAATGCTAAATCGACTCAGAAAGTGGTCCTGAATCGATCGGTATAATAAAAGATGGGTCTGGGTCAAATATTTTTGGAAATTATAAACATCAGCACAAAATCATTGTACCCTGACCACATAGTGGTATATTACACGGGTCGGCCACTTTCGGCTCTTTCTTCCATTCGCAAATATTATTTATTTTATAAAAAAAAACATTTAAAAATCATTTTGAATATATTAATGAGGATTAGGCACCGATACTATCTCTCAGCCACTTGTACGTGCTACGAAAAAAATGACACAATATAAGACATCAAATTTAGAGAGATCATTCATAAAAAACATTGCCGGCGATAAAAGCTGTCGACGATCTCAAAAAAGAAAAACAACAATCAAGTTCCATTTTAAGTAAGTGGACGCGGTATCACTAAAAATTGCAAAAAATTTAAACAATTCACAGATGGTGAGTATTATTCAAAGATTGCTTCATACGTGCATCTGAAGAACTGTTTCGTGATTTCAAAAACAAACCAGATATATTGAAAAAAAATCAAAGATTTGCCACTATCCGCTAAAACAGTACAAGATAGAATAGCTAAAATGTATTTAAATGGAACATATTTGTAAGTGGAAGATATTCAACTTTCTTCTGCCTTATCACTTGCTACTTATATATGAGTCTTGCGACATAAAAGACATGGCACAAGTTGACAAGTTGACAGTAAAAAATAAAGTGGCAACAACGACTCTTCAGAGCAAAATAAACCACGAAATTCTTACTTTTCACTGCATAAAACACCAAGAACCGATTTGTGTCCAAACATTTTCGGCCGAAATAGTTGAGGTCATGAATTTGTTAATCAAGATTGTTAACAGCATCCTGTCAAAAGCACCCTACCCTCGTCAGTTTAAAGAATTCTTAAACGAAATGGAGACTCAGTTTGGCGACCTCCTTCTTTAAAATAAAGTGGAACGGCTTTCCAAACGTAAGTCGTTGAAAAGTTTTGCTTTGTGCTTGAATGAAATAAATACATTCATAAATTAAAAATGCATAAATCACCTTGAATTAGAGAACGACAAATGGTTATAAAAATTTTACTCTATGGTGGATATCGTAGCGAGAAAAATGAGCTGAATCTAAAATTGCAAGGAAAGGAAACCCTATGTTTTGGTAGAATAATTGGTTTATTTTGAAGAAAAATAATTCTTTTTGCAGAAGATATTCAGAGCGGTAAATTACTTCATTTTGAATTTCTAAAGCAATATCGCGATAAAACCAATGCAACTGCTAGCACGAATTACTTCAGCACAGTTATAAAAAAATTAAAGATGAATTTGCTGACAGATTTCAGCAAATCAAAACCGTAAAAGCTACTCTAGCATTCATAGTAAATCCTCTCAACACAAACAGTAACCAAATCCACATTGAACCATTTGGAATTGATACTGGATATCTAGAAATGCAATTGATCGATTTAAAAACAAGTAGGAAAATTATAGTCGGTTTAGACCCCTATACCCTATACACTATAATATGTGTTTAGAGACCCTATCTCATAGGCCCAACTAACTGGACATAGAAAATAAGCATAAACCAAATTTGAGTGGGATTTTTATTAATTTTTTTGGCTGCAGATATGAAAAAGTTCATATCGGATGCTATATCTATATGGGGACTAGGCCCAAAAATGGACCGATCCTGACTTTGTTTGGTACAGTCTCTTGTATTTTGCAAAAATATATACAAACAAAATTTGAGAAGAATCACTGCAATATTTTTGTTTTTTGATAGATTTAAGTGAAGATCGGGAAGCAGCTCTATATGGGGCCTATGACTAAGACTACTCATTAATGGATGTAATAAACGCATACAAACCCAATTTGGGTAAGATCTATATGACAATTTGAATCTTATGGCAATTTATGTCTATTTCATAGGGGTCATTTGTATAGGGGCTAGGTCTGAACATTAACCGATTCTCACCAATTTCAATAGCGTTCATCCTATGGCCGATAAAAGCTTATATATTTCATCAAAATATATTCATATTTGCGACCTGCAGTTTGATTACAAGGTTTACATGGACACACAGACGGACGGACATCGTTAAAACGAATCAGTTAGTGATTCTGATTCGATCGGTATAATAAAAGATGGGTCTAGGTCAAATACTTTTGGTAGTTATAAAGAGCAGCACAAAGTCATTATACCCAAACCACATAGTGGTATAGGGTATAATTAAATGTTAACAGAGTTTAAAAGAAAGTTGAAGGAGTCGGAGGTCCAGAAATGTATGTACGTAACACAGCAAAAGTGAACAGCTTTAAAATCAATGTCGCGAGTTGAGGCACTTCTATTCGACGAATGGAATAGTCTTCCAGATTGCTGCAGTGAGGTGAAGAAGTTGGCATTTGGAGTGCTGACTATCTTCGGAATATAATTAAAAATAAAGTAAGAACCCTGCTAACAAATGAAAATTTAGAGTCATTTTTGAAACTTAAAACGACAAGTTATAAGCCAAATTCATCCAAGCTTTCTAAAACGATGCAAAGCCAACGCTCCCATTTAATTTGGTTGCTTCTTATTATGAATAAATATATATTTTTTCTTATGAATAGATTAGTGTTTTTTTTTATCAAAAAACTTTATTTATGCGAGTGCTATTTATTGGAAAGTACTATTTGTTGGCAAGAAAAAATTTTGTGGCTCTTTAAATTTTGTAAATTATAATTTTTGGCTCTTACGACTCAAAAGGTTGCCGACCCCTGGTATATTGTATAATAACTTTGTTATTTGAGAATTTATCCGAATTATATTAATAATTTAATTAATCAAAGAAATAATCAAATAATGCTTTATTTTTTAATTCTATTTGAGCAAAATTTAAATTAATTTGTTGTATTATTCGAATAATTTTTGTTAAAGTTACAACTGTACTGCATACTAATATGGAGATAATAACTTTTCTCCTATGACACCTCCTGTTAAAATAATAGGTTTTGTAATTGAAATGTGACTAGTAAAGACTTTTGATTTCTTATTATAAGGCTCATTACATTTTATGAAAATTTTTGCTGCGAACATTTAAATATCCTCACAAGATCAATAGAATGTTATCTAAAACAATTTATGAAAATGTGAAAATTCGCGATAATTTCTTAACTTTAATTTAAAGATCGCTTTTATATATATATAACTTTTCGAACAGATAGAGACGTGAAGACTGCAATGGTTTCAATTCACACCACTTCCCCTAAAGCTTTAATAAATCGTTTCATTTATACTTAAGAACATAACGTACTCTATATATTATATCTTGTATGACCTGTGGAAACACAGAGCACAGATGTATTTTTTGTCAATAGGTCCTACACACACAAATAGTTACACACATGTTTTTAAATCAGCTTTTATTAATTTCAAATATACATGGAAATCATTTTTTATTTCTTCCTTTAGCCATAAAGAAGCAATCCATTCGGGAGTTCAACAATAACAGCCACTAAGAAATACAATCTATATATGAATATTGTCTGATAATTAAAATAACCAAAAATGAACATACGATATGATTTATAGATTGGAAAAAATACAACATAAAGTATAAACAAATAAATACAGAATGCCTGTGAGGTTGAGGAGGATGTTCACGACTCACCATAGCTACCAGTCAACAACATTATCAACTACAAACGACTACATATACCACATAGTTTCCAGTTCTGTTGATATGAATCTATAAATAAGAACGATCAACGAGTTTTTGCGAATACTATTTTATTTGCAAACTGTGAATTACAAAAGTCAAACAAGCACACAAGCAAAAAATTTAAAAAACAAACGAATATTGAACGCAATATTAAAACCAAAGCCATACAAATGTGTCAGTGAAAAGGTTGAAATTTTTATGTAATACGAACAAGTAACTACTTACTCTGTGTACTTTTTATGTACTGCGCCGAATGCTGTGATAATAAGAATTTTCATAAAAGCAAAAAAGAACAAAATAAACAGAAAAACTTTTTACATTTATATGAAAATTCAATGTATGTGTACTACAGACACTAAAAGTTGTTTGGTATACTCATTGCTCCCTTTTATTTGGGGAACCAAAACTAATTGTACGGATGTGTTGAAGATGAACAGAATAGAACAATACGTAAAAGGCCAACGAAGAGGAAAATTGTTTTTAATACTACAGAAAATCAACGTTGAGCCAGTTAGTCAGCCAGCCATCCAGCAACCCAATTGCCTTGGAAACCATGTAATGTGATTTACACGCACATATCTGAACACATACTCACATTGGTTTATATTGTACGAGTATGAATAAATAAATTGTTGGACAGACAAACGGATGGACGGACAAAGGGTCGTTTGTTCGATTGTGTGTGAATTTACGTATGGTTTCTACTAACTATTTTAGACAATACATCGTATCATTCATGTATGATATTTTTTGAAACGTTTAAAGCGTACACACACACACATTTTCAAACCCACGAAAAAAATTACTCATACGTATAAATATATCATACATTGTTATAATTTTTGTATTTGGTGCTTACTTCAGAGGCTTTACGAGCAATATATGTCCAGTTAAGTCCTCTTTGTCTTCTGCGTAAAGAAGCTGGTCAACCTAAACTATTAATTACAGGCAACTAAATCTGACTGAACAACAAGCACAGACAAGCAATTTTAACACACCATTTCCTATTCGAACAACAAAAAATATAAAAACTATGTGTAATAGCTTCAGTTGCCATCGAAACCATCATAGTTAGTCACCACTTACTGAGATATACACACTGCCAGTAAGTCAGCCACTCAGGCAACCAACCCATTTAGAATCACATAATGTCCACACCGACGGAAGTGAATTGTATGAGTTTATCGCTGTCATCGTTAATCACATGCTCTATATCCTGCTTTGTTCTTGTTAGTTGCCTCCTTGAGAACTTTGTCTCGTCGATGACAGCTAATGCTACACCGTTACTAGAGGAAGATTTAAGTTGGGATCATACCGTCGATTTAAATGAGGATTTTCGTATTTTATGGAAAATCATTAATCAAGATATAACATTCGAAATACAAGCACGTACATTGGGTTATGTGGGATTCGGATTTTCACCTGATGGCAATATTGCTGGTTCGGATATGGCAGTCGGTTGGGTTGACCGAGGTCAAACATACTTCCAGGTAATATTAATTTTGTGTTTATATTTACGCAAATTTTAAATACTTTTACATATGTGCAACACACATAAGTACACATAAATAAAATACCGGCAAATGAAATATTCTATAGTTGAATAATACATATCAACAGATAACTAAAGCCAGCTAAAATTTATTTATTATGATAAAATATTTTCTTTTTAAACAACAGAATTGTAATCAAAATCAACCCAAAATTTGGTTTTTAACTTTATCGCAATTCGGTTAGCAAATACATTTTGTAGCCACTATGAATCTGTTGTCTGCGTGTTAGTATATTCTGGCGTCGTTTATGGTTTTTACCTTAAATACAAATTCAAACAATTAGAAAATTATAGCCGGGCTAGACCGACTATATGATACCCTATACCATGCCTTTAAAGACGCTACCTCTTTGATCCAACTATTTAGGTATAGAAAATAAACATAAACCAAGTTTGAGTGGCAAGTTTTTTTGCCTACGGATATGAAAAAGTTCATATAAGATGCTATATTTATATGGGGACTAGGTCGAAAAATAGACCGATCCTGACCATATTTGGTAAGGTCACTTATTTTTTGCAAAAACATATACAAACCATATTTGAGAAAAAATTTGTGCAATATTTTTGTTCTTTGATAGATTTAAGTGAAGATCGGGAATTAGCTTCATGTGGGGGCTATGACTAACAATTTTCATATAGGCTTTATTTTTGGACTACTGATAAGTGGATGTAATAAACATTCGCAAACCCAATTTGACCGAGATTTGTATGATAATTTTGATATTATGGCAATTTAAGTCGATCTCATTGGGCTCATTTGTATACGGACTACGTCTGAACATGATCCGATTTCAATAGCGTTCGTGATATGGCCGATAGAAGATTGCATATCAAATTTCATCAAAATATGTTCACACTGGTGACCTATAGATTGATTACAAGGTTTACATGGACACACAAACGGACGGACGGACAGACGGACAGCGCTAACTCGACTCAGAAAGTGATTCTAAGTGGATCGGTATAATAAAAAATGGGTCTAGATCAAATATTTTTGGTACTTACAAACATCAACACAAAGTCATTATTACCCTCACCACATAGTGGTATATGGTATAAATATAGTGATTGCCTTTTATCGTACTCTATCAGTTGTTGTCATAGTCACAATGGTTATAAAATGTTATATCATTATTTGTTTGGCGAGTCGTAAACGGCTAACACGGCATTTCCATTGGTTATTATCTATTTGTAATTGAAGTTATATGATTATATACTTGTCATGTCAATGTGTTAATACCAGGGATGTAACAGTAATAAGCGAATTTATGAAAACGTCTTATTTAACCACTAACATTGATGAATTTAAATAAAGCTTATAATTAACCATTATCGTAACATATACATATATAATTTTGGTCACCGTTACTAATATAGGTGAGAAATTTATTTTTGATTACGACTAACTATTTTAGCAACCAAAAAATAATAATGTTTGGTTACCAATAACCATTATAGAAAGAAATTTTATGTTCTGGTTATTGCTACCCGAATATATATCTAAGGGGTTTATAGTTTAGGTATTAAGTTACTTCAAATAAACTACTTAAAGTTTAATAACTAATCTACTTTTAATTAAAAATTATTTTATAAAATTAAAAAACATCTTACAAATATGTCCTGCGGTTAAAAAAAATTTTTTTTTTCGATTTTTTTCATATTTGTGCGACCATATAGAAAATTCTTGTAATAATGCGTTTTTCTCGAAATCACTTTTTTCAAACTAGGGTGTCGTTTTTCTCGAGAACCAGAAGTCGTATCGAAATTCGTTTTGTCGGTCATCATGTCAGGCAGCTCCTGAACTAGGATAATTTGCTACCGGGGGAGGGATGGGGCAAACCCCCCCCCCCCCCCCCGAAAAACAGCAAATTTTTGAATTTTTTTTAAGTCCGCCATTTTGTCAAATTTTGATATTTTGGAAATATCCTAGTTCAGGACCTGTCCGAAGTTATTGCCAACAAAATGCCGCCGCGGAAATTCGATGCGACATCTGGTTCTCAAGAAAAACGACACCCTGTTTGCCTTCTCATTTTACGTACCCTTTTCATCGCTCTGGGAGGGGGAGTAAAAAACATAGAAACATAAACAAGTACGGAAAAAGTTAGAAAATTAGGTCTACTTTCACATAAAAACCCCAAAGTTGATAAATTGAAAAAAGACTGACCTACAGCACTTCTAAAAAACGTTATATTTGTGAGATTGAACCGCAGGACATACCTTAAATTCCTTACCCTACAAACCCCTTATAATTATAATTACATCAATAATACAATATGGATCCGGGTAACAATAACTAAAAATAATAGTTATTCCTAACCACACCAGTTCTCATTCCGTTTTTAATAATTAAAAAAAAAAAATCTAGACCCCCATAAAATATATACTATATTATTGATCCTTATGACAAGCGGAGTAGATCTAGCGATGTCCGTATATCCTGTAAAAATAGCGATTCACGCCCTCTTATAAAATGTGATTTTTCTTTGTTGTTCTTATTATTTATGTTATTCTAATTAAAGTTTTTGTGCTGTTGTAATTTTGTTGCTGTTGTTGTTGTTGTTGGTGGTGTTGCTGTTGTTGTTGTTGTGGCCGTTGTCATTTCGTATGAAATAAAATCTCCATTTCGGGTGTGGCAACGACTTTAAAACCAATAAAATTAAAAGTAAATTGCTTTTCTTGTTGGCCAACTTATATTACAATTTTTTGTCATAATAAATAATGATCCTATCTTCCATAGAAAGAATTAATTACTATTTGAAAAATTTTATTATTATTTTTTTACTAGAGTAGAAAACCTATGTATAAGTTCCCCAAGTACTTCATAACACAGCTGGAGTTATAATACCCAAATGATTGTTGGCTAAAAATTTCCAGATATTAATATTAAAATAGGTCATATTAAAAAATTTTTATGTGAATTAGCTAGTATTATGTTAATTTAAGGATACATTTAATACAAAAAAAGAAAAACAATAAAAATTTAATTCGTTCTACACTGAAAAAATATACCCGATAAAAGCTTATATACCAAATTTCATCTTAATGTTTATTTGTATAATGACTACCTTTAGTTTGCGTACCAGGATTACGTGTTCTGACACACTGACGGGCGAAAGTCGTTAAATCGACTAAGAAAGTATTGATAGTTAAAAACATCAACACAAACTGATTTAATGTGTTTTCTCAAAATTCTCTTCTTAACATACTGTTGTCACAGGTATTGACCGCCTTAGTTGAATATCATGCTTTCGAGAAAAATAACTTTTTATATAGATAAATGTAAAGGGGCTTCATTACGACTTAGGTCAGTACATTTTTATACCACCCACCCCAGTGTGCAGAGGGTATATATAAGTTTGTCATTCCGTTTGTAATAATTAGAAAAAGAAATTCTGGACTCCATAATATATATATTTGTGATCCTTATAACAACCGGAGTTGATATAGCGATGTCCGTCTGTCCGTCTGTGGAACACACGATGACAGATTCAATCGGGAAGCCAGGGCGCTCGTTTGCATAAAAAATGATTCACTGACATTCTGAGAACTTTACTTTTTAAAATCGTTCAAATCGGTTAAATAGGGCCCGAGTACTGAATGAAGAACTAAAAAAGTCTTGAAAAAATATGATTTTCTATGTAGTTCTTGTCACGATCACGGCCTTAATAGGACAGCTAGGGTGATTATTTTTAGTCAGTATTAAAATCAGTGGAACAGGTCCAGGGAAATCTCTGAAAAATTAAATAAAATTAATAATATGATGTTTCTATATTGTTCTTGTTGTTATTCTAAATTTTGTATTGTTGTCATAGCTGTACTTGTTGTTTTTGTGGTCGTTGTGGTAATAATATTATAAAAACTAACCCTTTGTATATTTTTTTAATCAAATCTGGTAGAAAAATTTTAAAGTTTCCATTGTTTTGGCATCATTAAAAAAACTTTTTTTTCGACAAGCACACGCTACTAGTTAATATTAAGGTAGTAAAATTCACCAACATCTTAAGTAAATAATGTTCAACTACCTAGTTGTTAATAAAAAAAACAATGTAAATATAAACAAAATTTTATGATGTATTTTTTGTGTGTAATATTTACATATACATATGTACATAAATACATATATTAAATAATAAAATAATATGCATATATTCTATACATGTATATTCATAATAACCGCATGCTAGAAATAAATCGGTATATTATTTTATTTATATAAAATTGTCCAATATGTATTTTATTTTAGAAAATACATTTCTTTTGTATTAACCAACAGAGTGTCACTTCATTTCTCTCAGTGTTGCTATGCCACAGTAGATGTCGCCACAATTTTTGTTCTAATTAGCTTTGCAATCGTTATTTCTATTTTAACATGAATGTCAACATTTTCAATTAGATATCAAACACAACAATGTCAAGATTATACACAGGGCGGTCTTTTATTTCATACGTTTTTCCATTATTCTTTTACAAATATGACCATAAGTTTGGCATATTAACTTCTTGTTGTGTTTACAAAATAGAGTTACCGAGTTCATCAATGAGTTCTTTTTGCTTTCAAAACAGTTCTACATAGATATATAAAATTATTATTCTACTTTACCTACAAAATATCTGATTGCGATTAAATATAATTTTTAAAAACTGTTTATAATTACTGAAGCATTACTATTGACATATATACAAAATTGCACCTTTTAAATTTTCCATTCAAATGTAAGAAAATATCAATTCTAAAAATTGGAATTCAGATTTCCAATTATAAATTAGAAAATATCAATTGAATTTCAGAAAATCATATTAAATCGTCGGAAATAATAACTTGAAATTTAGAAGACATCAATTGAATATTTAAAATATAAATTTTATTCTTTAAACACAAATTGAAATTCAGATAGCACCAAATACTCGTATGTTTACATTTAAAGAATCAACTGAAATTAAAAACAAGTAAGAGTGTTAAATTCGGCTGTGCCGAATCTTTGATGCCCTCCACCTCGGTTTGAGTATTGATAATAAATGTAAACAAAATATTGGAAAAAGTAAACAATTTGTTAAACTTAATACCAAATTATTTCAGCAAATTCTTTGGGTTGGTTTTCGTCTTTTCTATTATTTCGGATTTATTTCGGTGTTTGCTTTTTGGTCATCGTGGTTGCTGATCGGCATGCATTTAGGTTATATACCTATATGCATGCGTTTCCGGTTATATGACATAACTTCTCGTTTAATTTAGTTTTTGCTAATTAAATAGCAATGGCTAATTAATAGCAAGGTAATGGTTGTGTAGGGTGGCTACATGCATTAAATCGTGCTATTTGGAGATGGCTGTATAGTTTCTTTTAACTGGCCAAATATTTCTTTATTGCGGCCATATAGGTCGGATGGAGTAACAAAATAATAACCAAAAAAAAAAAGCTCTCTCAACTTTTTTATTAAAATATTGCCATATTTGGAAAACATAGACAATAAATTTATAATAATAATAAATAATCAAATTAGGGATGCCAAACGCAAAAAACCAAATGTACCAAACATTTTAAATAAAATAATTTGTTATCTTTATTTTCTGAAAAACTTAAAATTTTCATCCAAAACAAATTGTGAAAAATAATATATAAATAACATTCTCATCAAATTGCGTTTATTTATGTAACAATTTTTGTGTTCGCAATTCTTAAATATCATTTGAGGTTTTCTAAAATTCATTGAATTTAAATCAATGTTTTATGTAGTCCGATTCTGTAAATTTCAACGATCCGACAATCGCAAAATATATAGACAGCTATTGTTGTTTGCACTAAGGATTAAGTGATTCACTAAGTACATACATCTTAACGACAGTCGACCAATCTATTTTTCTATTTATTTAAATTGTAAATGAGTGGCTTCTCTGTCAAACTAAGCGAAAAACACAAAGAAAAGAAAAAAAGATATTACTTCGTGTTTGACCGGATGATTTTATGTTTATGTTTAATATCTTTATTTTTTATACCCTATACCACTATGTGGTTTGGGTATAATGACTTTGTGCTGCTGTTTGTAACAACCAAAAATATTTGACCTAGACCCATCTTTAATTATACCGATCGAATCAGAATCACTTTCTGAGTTGATTTAACAATGTCCGTCCGTCCGTCCGTCCGTCCGTCCGTAGTCCAAAAATGATCCCTTTGACCCCATATAGAGCTGCTTCCCGATCTTCACTTAAATCTATTAAAAAACAAAAATATTGCACTGATTCTTCTCAAATTTTGTTTGTATATATTTTTGCAAAATACAAGAGACTTTACCAAACATGATCAGGATCGGTCCATTTTTGGACCTAGTCCCCTTATAGATATAGCATCCGATATGAACTTTTTCATATCTGCAGCCAAAAAAATTAATAAAAATCCCCCTCAAATTTGGTTTTTGCTTATTTTCTATGTCTAGTTAGTTGGGCCTAAGAGATAGGGTTTCTAAACGCATGGTATAGGGTATCGTATAGTCGGTCGAGATCGACTATAATTTTCTTACTTGTTAATAATATTTCTGTTTATTTATTTGAAAATGAAATAGTGAATTGAATATGCTATTTAATTTTTTTATTTATATAAAAAAGTTTTTTAATAAAAGCAAACTATTTTCACTATTTTATGATTTTTATTTATGTATGACGACATTTCAACTTAAAAAGTTTTTATCGACTGAATAAACAACACAAAAATGGTTCTCGTTGAGATAACAACAACAGCTGACTTTAACAATAGCGAATATCGTTTAAAAATTTTACTGATAATTTTGCTATTTCCTTTTTTTAACGATTCGACTATCGTTAAAAGAAGTTACTGAAAAGCTATTATGCCAATGCCAATATTTTTTTTAAATGTAAACATTTTTTTTTGGAATTTCAATTTGTGTTTAATGAATAAAATTTATTTATTAGAGATGCAATTGATGTCTTCTAAATTTAAAATTATTATTTCCGACGTTTTGATATGATTTTCTGAAATTCAATTAATATTTTCTAATTTATAATTTGAAATTTTAATTCCAGTTTTTAGAATTGATATATTCTAAAATTTGAATGGAAAATTTAAACAGTTAAATTTTGTATTTATGTGAATAATAATGCTTTAGTAATTATAAACAATTTTTATTAAAAATTAGATGTAGTCGCAATCAGATATTTTGTAGGTAAAGCAGAATAATAATTCTATATAACTATGTAGAACTGTTTTGAAAGCAAAAACTCATTGATGAACTCGGTAACTCTATTTTGTGAAGACAACAAAAAGTTAATATGCCAAACTTATGTTCATATTTGTAAAAGAATAATGAAAAAACGTATGAAATAAAAGACCAGCCCGTGTATACTCTTAACATTGTTCTGTATGATATCTAGTCGAAAATATTGACATTTAAGTTCAAATAGAAATAACTATTGCAAAGCTAATTAGGACAAAAATTGTGGCGCCATCTACTGTGGCATAGTCACGCTGAGCAAAATGAAGTGACACTCTGTTAATGCAAAAGAAATGTATTTTCCCCATAACAAAATATTGCAGAATTTTATGTAAATAAAATAATATACCGATTTATTTCTAACATGCAGTTATTATGGATATACATATATAGAATACGTGTATATTATTTGTAATATTTAATAAAGGGTTTTTCAACAGGGACGCTACAAAAGTAGAAAGACAGGGACAGCAAACGGCGCCATATTTCTTGCCGGTCTTTTGACATTTCTCTTCAGTAAGGTTTGCCATTTCATAATGGAAAGATATACAAGCCAACAACGAGTCGAAATTATTAAAATTTACTACCGAAATTCGGAGTCAGTGGCCTCAACGTTAAGAGCGCTACGTCCAATTTATGGTCGTCGTAATCGTCCTAGCAGATCAACAATTGAGTTTCTAGTGAAAAAATTTGAATCCACAGGCACAGTGCAAAATGTTCCCGTGCCAGTGAGACAAAGAAGTGCCCGTAGTGTCGAGAATATTGCTGCCGCTGAGGCTTTAAGAAAGCCCAAATGTGTCTCTCACACGTCGTTCTCAAGCGTTGGGCATCTTTGTGACGTCGTTGTGGCGAATTTTGCGAAAAGATCTTGGCCTTCATCCTTACAAGATCAAATTGACGCACGAACTGAAGCCGCTTGATCACCAGAAGCGTCGTCTGTTCGTGAATTTTGCTGAGCAACAACTTGAAAATGATTCGGATTTTCATCGATAAATCATCTTCAGCGATGAGGCTCATTTCTGGCTGAATAGCTTCGTCAATAAACAACATATGCGTTATTGGTCAGACAGCAATCCACACGTACTCCATGAGTCATCACTGCATCCCGAAAAAATTACGGTCATTTGGCCGTACTTCTTCCGTGATGATCAAGACCGGCACGTTACTGTGAATGGGAATTGCTACCGTTCAATGATAACCGAATATTTTTGGCCCCAATTGGATGATATGGACTTGGAGGACATGTGGTTCCAACAGGACGGCGCCACAAGCCACACAGCGAATGTCACAATCAATTTATTGGAAACCAAGTTTGGAGAACGTGTTATCTCACGAAATGGTCCATTCGATTGGCCGCCTCGGTCGTGCGATTTGACCGCGTTGGACTATTTCCTGTGGGGCTACGCCAAGTCTATGGTCTGTGCCAACAAGCCAGCGACGATTGATGAACTTCGTACGAATATCGAACGTGAAATTGCAGCAGTATCGGCCGATTTATGCTTGAAAACCGTCGAAAATTGAGTTCAGCGTCTGGACTTCTGCAAGCGTGCCCGTGGTGGCCATGCAAAAGAGATCGATTTCCATACATAATGACATCGAACGTACTTTCACAGGAATAAAGAATTTCATTGATATCCAAAACCGTTTTTGTTTTATTTAAAAAAATTTTGTAGCGCTCTTATTGAAAAACCCTATATGTGTATGTATGAATATGTAAATATTGCACACAAAAAATACGACATCAAACGTTATTTTTGTGTTTTTCTCTTTAAATAAATTAATACATAAAACTTTTTTTTGCTAAATTTACATTGTTTTTTTTAATAACAACTACGTATTTCAGCATTATTTGCTTTAGATGCTGGTGAATTTTTACTCCCTTTATATTAACTCGTACACAGAAAAAACAAAAGGAGCTAAACGCAACGTTTGGAAAAGTCAGGCTGAATGCTTGTAGGCATATTTACTATGCTTCTTTTAAGTTGTGTTCAACACTTAGAAGGCCGAACGTATATTTTGATTTTTACTACGGAGCGTTCAGCTTTGAAATATGAATTTTACTTTAACTGAACGAAAAATGTATCCTCCTCCATACGCGAACTAAACGTTTTGTTCAGATTTTTTGTAAGGATTTACTTAGTTTCTGGCTAAACTGTCATTCAGAAAAATAGAATGCAATGTTTAGTCAAGTTCTTCATAGAAAACGTAAAATGTATCGTTCAATAAAAGAAATATAAAAAAAAAAAAACCTTTTACAAAAAACCTTGTGGCTGAACGCTGCGTTTAAAAAACCTGAACGCAACACTAATAAACTGAAATGAAAAAGTCAGGCTGAATGCTTGTAGGCATATTTACTACGTTCCTCATAGGATGCGTTCAACACTTAAAAAGCTGAACGTATATTTTGTTTTTTACTACGCAGCGTTCAGCTCTGAAATATGAACTTCGTTTCAACTGAAAGAAAAATTGATGCTCCTCCATACGCGAACTAAACGTTTTGTTAAAATTTTTTGTAAGGATTTACATAGTTTCCGCCTGAACTGTCACTGAACGCTGCGTTTAAAAAACCTGAACGCAACATCGTTAAAATATTTTTTGACAATTTTTAAATTTTTTTACGCCCATATATATTTCAAACTTATAACTAACGGGACAATAGATGTCACCCAACAATACATTTCTGAAGTAAAGTTGTAAGTAAATGGTCTATTTTATGTGCACTCAAATTGTTTTTCTTCGAAGAATGTTTGTTGGGAAATTCATTGTACGGCCAAACTTGCAGGTGTTTTTTTTTTTTTGAGTAGATGTCATTTGTGTTTTGTGTATCAGTGAGATCAATCGTTTTGATGGAAACTCTATTAAAAGAGTTTAATTTGGAATTTCTTTTGCCGGAGTTGGAAGGTAAGTTATTTGTGCTTTTTATATATATTTGTATATCTACTGTGTATTGAGTATATTTATATTATTTTATAATGATAACATTTTATTGTTGCTATTGAATTATTATTTCAGAAGCGGGGATAGAATACCGACACTTAGCGTTCTTAAATGAACGTGATATTGCTGATGCAATTAAAAAAATTGGTCCGAGAGCAGAGTTTCGTGAAAAACTTTTTAAGTGGAGGCAGTGAGTATTCAGAAAATATTGTATTAGATCGTTTGTAATAATTTTTTTTTGAACAGCCCTTAAGCGAGAGTCAGCCCAAGAAACTCGTTTTTTCTGAAAAGGTAAGAATTTAGTTTTATTCTGTTCTTCTCTTAGATAACTTTAAATTGATGTTTTATTATTTCAGACTTTATCGGAGCTTCTAACGTCCACAGACGTCGGCATCAGCATAACGAAGTTTTATAAAGAAAGTGAATATTTGTGCACCGAAAAAAGAGATAAATTAATAAATTTGATTTTGAAAAACGCTTTTTTAAATGATATAAAACTTACGCCACCAGATTTCAAGCAAATAATGGAAGAAATTTGGAAGGAATTCCCTAAGGAAGAACAAGTTTCAGTAAGTATTAAATTGAAAAGAGTAGCAAATGTAAATAATTCAATAAAATGTTTTTTATTTAGGATTATTACTATTATCCTCGCAAAGGAAAAAAAGCTCCGGGAGGAAAATTATTTCACCGATATCACAAATATAAGGCGAAAAATAGAGAGATTGAGCAACCATCTTTGGAAGAAACATTGCCCGCCGAAACAGAAGAAATCGATGAAAATATCAAAAAATTAAAACAAGAATTGCTTTGGCCGTTACAAACTTGGGATACTATTTGCCATTGGTGGGCGCGGACGTATTCTTTGAGAAAAGAGGACATCAAAAATTTGGAAAATTATACATTTTTGAAAGAATGGCCAGTTTTAAAGGATGCAAGAGCCATAGATTTGGTAAGTTTTGTTAAATGTATTTTTTATCTATCTATACATTATCATTATTATAATTATACCATTTTTTATATAGATAAATATAGACTTTGAAATAGCTTTCCCTGGGAAAAAGAACCTTTTAATAGAAAAGTGGCAAATATTTAAAGAGGATATTGGTAAATATTACTCTTATAAGCAACTTAACCAACACTGCAAAGAACTATTTAAAAACGCTTTAGAGTCAAATAACGAAGGTAACATTGCGCTAACATATCTGAATCTGCTGAATGCGGTGCTGTTACCAATTGGATTTGGAGGTAAACCGTATACAATTTTGGATGCGCAACAATTTTTCATTGTTACTGTACATAACATAAATAACGTGCCGTTAAAAATTGCATTTTAGGTATTAAAAATATCGATAAAATTGAAATATATAAATACTAGTTTTGTATTAATAACAATTCCAAAATTCTCATAGCATGTAATCAGTTGAAAGTGGCTGAATTTAGCGACCACTTTTTTTCTTGTGAAATATTAAAAACTGAAAATAATTTAGTTTATGTAATTGATATTGAATCTTTTTCGTGCAAGCCAATGAATTCTATTTTTGCTAATAATGGAAAAATATATGTACGTTATCAGACTTTGTAATGTATTTTAAACTAAAATGTATGAAATAAATTTTGTTATTAAAATAAATTTATATAAACAAAAATTTCTTTTATTATTCACTAAACGCATCTGATCAGAAACCAAACTAGCGTTTAGTAGTAAAGATATTGAACACGCATAGGGTGTTTTCGAACACAAATTTAGTTTACGAGAACTGAATGCGCGTTGTTATTTACAGAACACACATTTAGCAATACCGAAACTGAATGGCCATAGTATATATCTGAACAAACACTTTGTTTTGCAAAAGCTGATCCCTACACAATAGATAACTAAATGCACATTTGGCTCGAAACTGAACGATTTATTTGGCTTTCTACTACTAGCATTTAGGGTGGAAAAAACGTAACAAATGTTTAGAAAACCTACACATTTGTTTGGTTTTCTACTACGTAATTTTTTCTGTGTAGTGTCTGCTTGTCGAAAAAATTTTGGGTCGATTTTAACCCCTTTCCCGTCACCCAATCGATCTGAAACTTGGCAGGCAGGCTCGTGGCAATGACAGAAATGATCTAATAAATTTTTTTAGTGATGCCAAAACAATGGAAACTTTTAAATTTGTCTACCAGAGTTGATAAAAAATGTACAAAGGGTTAGTTTTAATTATATTATTACCGCAACGACCACAAAAACAACAAGTCCAGCTACGACAATAATACAACATTTAGAATAACAACAAGAACAATATAGAAATATATTTTTCATTTTTTTTTTTTAATTTTTCGGAGATTTCCGTGGACCTGTTCCACCGATTTTAATGATTTTTTAAATAGAAATCTTTCCACAAACTTGGTGAATCATTCTCACTAAAAATGATGACCCTAGCTATCCTATTGAGGGCGTGATCATGACAAGAACAACATAGAAAATCATATTTTTTCAAGACTTTTTTTAGTTCTTCATTCAAATCTCGGGCCCTAACCAACCGATTTGGACGATTTTAAACAACAAACTTCTCAAGATGTTAGTGAATCATTTTTTATATCAACGAGCACCCTAGCCGCCCGATCGATGCCGTCATCGTGATTTCCACAGACGGACAGACGGACATCGCTATATCAACTCCGGTTGTTATAATTATCACAAATATATACATATATTTTATGGGGTCCAAAATTTTTTTTCTAATCATTACAAACAGAATGACAAACTTATTTGATTTGATTTGATTATTTGATTTTTTTTCACCGAAAAAAAAAATATTGCAGTTTCTCTTTCTAGATATTTCATTTTCTTATTCGCTGAAAATTTTTTTTGTTCATTAACATAACGTGAGAAAATTCTAATTCATGAATGAACAAGATATTTGTTTTCTCTAGTAATTTGTATTTTTGTATTTCCCCATTATAATTTCATTTGGTTTTTAGTTTTCTTAAGTGATGCAAGCAAAATTTTTTAATAAGTAATATAGGTACTTAAATATTTTCATAAGTAAACAGGTAAGTAAAATGTAGTTTTTTAAATAGTGTGTTATAATTAAATTTTTTTTTAATAGGGTAGTGTATAATAATTAGTTACAGGTTAAACATTTACGATAATTAAAAATTAACAGCCTTTAAGTGTGTTATTTTTTATTGAGGTACCGAATTTTAATTATTTTAAATTAGTCTTTTTTATTTACTGTTTTTATTTACCCTATAGATGTCGGAAAATCCTGTTCAGAAACGTTTTCACTATGATTCTACCACAGATAAGTCTACATGTACAAAATGCTCGTTTGTTATGAAAGGTAAACATTCTGCTAATTTGGGTCGACGCACTGTGGCTCAAATTTTGATTTCATTGGCCAAAAGTCAAATTTTTTTTTGTCATCGATTTTTAAAATTTTTACTCCTTTTTGTAGCTTATATATCCAGATTAAGGTAGCCAAAAAATTAGGTTAAACTATTGATAATTGTGGGCGTGGCATGCTGTCAAACTCAACTGTTTTTTTTAATTCAGCAAAAGGTGTTTTTTTTTTGTTTTTTATCAAAAATAAATGGTTACTACTCGCAAGCTATCATCGATATTGGCCTGCGGTCTTTTTTATAATGTTAGTAGGATTATAGTCTTTAGTTTTTGTAAGTAGTCACAGTTCTAACGTTTGATATTAGGGGCGTTATGAAATATTTATGAAACCACTATATTTTTCTCAAATTTAAACTTTAGTGGAATAGAACTTCTAAAAGAAGTAAGGGAACAAGAAACGTATACCACCCGGAGAAAGGCGAATGTATCCTGTTTAACCCTATATATACTTTTGCACCCCCCACGAGCCCCCGGTAGAACACTTTTTTCATTTTAATGAAATTACTCTAAAAAAATTACTCTAAAAAAAATTTTGTTTTTTTACTTTAGACTACGTAAAAGTAAAATAATTAAATAAAATACCTGCGAAAGGGTTTATTGGCTTTGTTTTGATCAGCAAAAAAATAAGTCATAAAATGATCACAATAGGTTCTACAGTAAACAAATGATCTCTTTCTTAATTTACCTGTTGTCAAATTTAAGGGTCAACCAAAGTCATAAACAATTTTATAAGTTTGTCAATAATCGCGGCACTAAACCACTAAAGATAAAAAACCACCCCATATTGGCGAGAAACTAATTAGTTTTACCTGATATTGAAGTCTGGATAACAAGTGCAGTTTTGTTCAATTTAAGTACTACCTGCTATGAAATTAAAGATCAATGTGTGAATAACATGTACCTAAAAATGTATAAAATGACGGATTCTATAAGGGATTACTCAATAATAAGTTAATACTTCAAGTGTACGGACGTATATTCGCAAGTGATAAAAAGTGATAAAAAAGTGATAACAGACGCAAATAAAAATATTGAGAAAAATATGGAGAACTTTAGTTATAAAGAACTGGCCGAAGAGTATTTTCGAAACAAAAACCAGGAAGATGTTCTTAGTTACGTTAAAATAAAATTAAACTTAAATTCGTCTAGTACCGAAATACAAGAGCAATTATCTAATTTCGTCAAAGTACTAAAAAAACGATTGAAAGAAGTTAACTACTGTAAACAAAAGTTTTATAATAAAAGTGCAAACTGGTTAGAAGGCCAACTTAATGTTGGTGGAGAAACAGCAAAGCTAGATAAGGCTGGAAGACCACGCAAATCATTGGACAACTGCAGCGATAGATCTAAGAGGCGGAAACTTAAAAATTTTAACGAGGAAATTGGTTCTACAAATATAAAAGAATCTTTTCTACATCAATTACGAGCACAAAACCAATTAACAAAAGTGGATATCATTGAAAAAACTTGTAATGCTAGTCCAGTGAGAACAAAGCGAATTCTTAAAAGTATACCAACTCCGAGCGATGCAAAACAGTTCACAAATGAGGAGGCATTAGCATTATTTCTGGATTTGAAATTAACAAAACACCAATATATTCAGCTCAGATTGCGTGCGATTGAAAAAGGCTCAAATATGTATCCAGCATATCATCACATAACAGCTGCTAAAATAGACTGTTTGCCATCAAAGGACACTATTACAATCACACCAATTTCGGCAGAAGTACAACTACAATCTTTACTTGATCACACAGCCAAACGCTTGCTACAATCAATAACAGGAACTGAGTTAAAGAAATATGGAAACACAAAGTTAATTCTATTTTGTAAATGGGGATGTGATGGTTCTTCGGGACAAAAACAATACAAACAAGTTGTATGTGAAAATATTTCGGACTCAGATATGTTCATGGTATCATTTGTACCATTGCGATTGAAAAAGATTTTGGAAGATTCGGAGCCTTCGAGTAGTACAACGCAAACAATGGATATTTGGAAAAATGAGACACCATCTTCTACGAAATACTGCAGGCCAATCAAATTTGAATTCAAAAAAGAAAGTCAAGATGCCATTAACAAAGAAGTTAGTGATATCAAGGCCCAAATAGCAACACTACAGCCATTACAATTACAGTTAGATGGGCAGCAAATTGAAGTAAGCTACCAATTAGTGCTGACAATGATAGATGGAAAAGTAGGTCAGGCTTTGACTAACACGAAGGCTGCATCCAGCTGCATTATATGCCAAGCAACATCAAGCCAATTAAACCAAGTCCCGACAAAATCATTCGATAATACCGATGCCTTCGAATTTGGATTATCACCACTACATGCAAGAATACGACTTATGGAACACATACTAAAAATCAGTTATGATTTGGATTTCGGGCCTTCAGGATCAATAAGAAACAACGAAACCAACAAAGAGTTAAGAAGTGCAAAAAAGAAACATGTTCAAGATGAATATCGCAAATTTGGATTGATTATAGATCAGCCAAAACAAGGGTCAGGCAATACAAATGATGGCAATACCGCAAGAAGATTCTTTTCAGATCCAGAAACAGCATCTGAAATAACAGGAGTGGATTTAAACCTTATTTTCAGATTTAAAATAATCCTAGAAGTACTTGCGTGCAATGAAGAAATTGACTCTAGAAAATTTGGAGATTATGCTAAGGAAACTGCAAAAATATATACAACCAACTACCCATGGAGAAATATGTCTGCAACAGTCCACAAAATCCTTTATCATTAAATATCATTTGGTGCCACTTGGAGATCTATCAGAGGAGGCTCAGGAAAAAAGGAACAAGGATTACAGATTTTATAGACAGCACAATACTAGAAAAATGTCACGAAATTCCACAAATGAAGATCTATTTAATATATTATTGGCAACGTCAGATCCGTTCATCTCCAGTATTCGAAATCAATGGAAAGTGGAACATCGGGATTTAGATGAAGAAGCCAAAAAACTACTAAAGAACAGAAATAGCACAGAACAAAATATGGAATATTTGCAATCAATATTTGAGTCTAATGAATAATAATTATAATTGCCTTTCATTGTTATTTAAGTACGAAAAACATAGTATTAGTAAAAAATAATAATAAACAGAACCTACCATTGTTACAAATGCTATTTAAATCTATTGCAGTTTTTATTCTTAAAAGGTTTCCCACATATGAATGCAATGTTTTAATAGATAAGAAAGATTCAAAAAATAAGAACCCATATTTTCATATCAAAATTAAAAAAAAAATTAGAATCATTGCGCTAATGTTTAGCAGATTTATTTAGCTAGTGTAACAAATTAGGCAGCAAACACTAATAAATTTTTCTGTAGTAATAATAATATTCCTTGAGTGTCAGCAAATTGCAAATTTGATAGCAAACATTTTTAATTTTTTAGTAATACTAGTTAAATTTCTAGTGAATTTTACTATTTTGTTGCGTGTAAAAATTTTTTTGAGTGTAAAAATTTTTTTGAGTGTAAGCATTAAAAAAATTTCATTATTACAAAAAATGTTTATAATAATTATTTAACTCCAAATATGACACTTTCTAATAAATAAAAATAAATAAAAAAAAACATATATCACGCTAAAAGTTAAAAAAAATCAAAAGTTAAACTTTGACCTGGAATTCCTTAAAAAGTACTCAATCAATTTAAATGAAATTCACACTGAGTCAAGATCAACTATCGATCTATCTATTAAAAAAAACAGTACTAAAATATTTTGATCGGTTCAAAAGTTACAGAATTTTGGCCAATGAAAAATGATTTTCAGCCACTGTGCGACGTCTCAAACGAAAGCATCCAGATGAATATCGAGTTATTAATGTGGAGACGAATGTTCAACCGTCAACGTCAGAAAGTTTTAAAAAACATAAAATGCAGGATAAGAATTCAACTTCCCTTAATCAAAATTAATATGACAGCAAAATGTTTCACGGAAGCTTGCGTTAAATTAGTTACTATTAATGGTCGCCCGTTTACCATTTTTAAAGATTCAGGGATGCGTGATATTATAGAACGTATAATGAAATCACTGCACCTTACTGTAAATTCAGAAAATATTAAGGATTTAATAAATGATAAGGCATATGAAGTGAAAAATATTATAAAAGGTGAAATTCGAAAAAAATTTATATCTCTAAAAATTGATTCAGCATCTCGGCTTGGTAGAAGCGTAATTGGAATAAATGCTAAGTATATTTGTAATGGAAAAATTTATTTAAGAACATTAGCAATGTACGAGGTCGACGATCGACAAACAGCTAATTATATAAAAAATGTCATAATTGAATTGATCCAATCTTATGACATAAATATAAATCAAGTTTACTCAGTTACGTCTGATAATGGTAGAAACATGCTAAAAGCTGCCGAATTGCTACGAAATGAATTTGTAATAGATCCTGAACTAAGTATGGATGATAAAATGTGGGATTTTGTTTCAGATTTCATTCAGAATTTCGAGCCAGTTAAAAACATTAACATTAACATTACAATTACAAAATGAACAGATGAATTTAGGAGATTTTTATGGACTATGGTTGAAATTTAAATTAGATTTATAGAGAAATACCAGTAAACAATTAGGTGCTGACTTGTACTCACATATCCTTAAACGTGAAAACTATTTTATTGAAAATGAACTTTTAAATGCTGCCGTGTATTCGGATCCTAGATTTCGACTAATGTTAAGTAATGAAAATACTGCCAAAGCTCAAAACCAAACTTAACCAACAA
>OY821519.1:177384551-177439551 GCA_963682025.1 Cordilura impudica | reverse complement strand
ATTATTATTATTATTATTATTATTATTATTATTATTATTATTATTATTATTATTATTATTATTATTATTATTATTATTATTATTATTATTATTATTATTATTATTATTATTATTATTATTATTATTATTATTATTATTATTATTATTATTATTATTATTATTATTATTATTATATTATTATTATTATTATTATTATTATTATTATTATTATATTATTATTATTATTATTATTATTATTATTATTATTATTATTATTATTATTATTATTATTATTATTATTATTATTATTATTATTATATTATTATTATTATTATTATTATTATTATTATTATTATTATTATTATTATTATTATTATTATTATTATTATTATTATTATTATTATTATTATTATTATTATTTTATTATTATTATTATTATTATTATTATTATTATTATTATTATTATTATTATTATTATTATTATTATTATTATTATTATTATTATTATTATTATTATTATTATTATTATTATTATTTATTATTATTATTATTATTATTATTATTATTATTATTATTATTATTATTATTATTATTATTATTATTATTATTATTATTATTATTATTATTATTTTATTATTATTATTATTATTATTATTATTATTATTATATTATTATTATTATTATTATTATTATTATTATTATTATTATTATTATTATTATATTATTATTATTATTATTATTATTATTATTATTATTATTATTATTATTATTATATTATTATTATTATTATTATTATTATTATTATTATTATTATTATTATTATTATTATTATTATTATTATTATTATTATTATTATTATTATTATTATTATTATTATTATTATTATTTTATTATTATTATTATTATTATTATTATTATTATTATTATTATTATTATTATTATTATTATTATTATTATTATTATTATTATTATTATTATTATTATTATTATTATTATTATTATTATTATTATTATTATTATTATTATTATTATTTTATTATTATTATTATTATTATTATTATTATTATTATTATTATTATTATTATTATTATTATTATTATTATTATTATTATTATTATTATTATTATTATTATTATTATTATTATTATTATTATTATTATTATTATTATTATTATTATTATTATTATTATTATTATTATTATTAATTATTATTATTATTATTATTATTATTATTATTATTATTATTATTATATTATTATTATTATTATTATTATTATTATTATTATTATTATTATTATATTTATTATTATTATTATTATTATTATTATTATTATTATTATTATTATTATTATTATTATTATTATTATTATTATTATTATTATTATTATTATTATTATTATTATTATTATTATTATTATTATTATTATTATTATTATTATTATTATTATTATTATTATTATTATTATTATTATTATTATTATTATTATTATTATTATTATTATTATTATTATTATTATTATTATTATTATTATTATTATTATTATTATTTTATTATTATTATTATTATTATTATTATTATTTATTATTATTATTATTATTATTATTATTATTATTATTATTATTATTATTATTATTATTATTATTATTATTATTATTATTATTATTATTATTATTATTATTATTATTATTATTATTATTATTATTATTATTATTATTATTATTATTATTATTATTATTATTATTATTATTATTATTATTATTATTATTATTATTATTATTATTATTATTATTATTATTATTATTATTATTATTATTATTATTATTATTATTATTATTATTATTATTATTATTATTATTATTATTATTATTATTATTATTATTATTATTATTATTATTATTATTATTATTATTATTATTATTATTATTATTATTATTATTATTATTATTATTATTATTATTATTATTATTATTATTATTATTATTATTATTATTATTATTATTATTATTATTATTATTATTATTATTATTATTATTATTATTATTATTATTTATTATTATTATTATTATTATTATTATTATTATTATTATTATTATTATTATTATTATTATTATTATTATTATTATTATTATTATTTTATTATTATTATTATTATTATTATTATTATTATTATTATTATTATTATTATTATTATTATTATTATTATTATTATTATTATTATTTTATTATTATTATTATTATTATTATTATTATTATTATTATTATTATTATTATTATTATTATTATTATTATTATTATTATTATTATTATTATTATTATTATTATTATTATTATTATTATTATTATTATTATTATTATTATTATTATTATTATTATTATTATTATTATTATTATTATTATTATTATTATTATTATTATTATTATTATTATTATTATTATTATTATATTATTATTATTATTATTATTATTATTATTATTATTATTATTATTATTATTATTATTATTATTATTATTATTATTATTATTATTTTATTATTATTATTATTATTATTATT
This sequence comes from Cordilura impudica, assembly GCA_963682025.1. Taxonomy (NCBI): domain Eukaryota; kingdom Metazoa; phylum Arthropoda; class Insecta; order Diptera; family Scathophagidae; genus Cordilura; species Cordilura impudica. Next base: position 177,437,019 of record OY821519.1, on the reverse strand, counting down.
ATTATTATTATTTATTATTATTATTATTATTATTATTATTATATTATTATTATTATTATTATTATTATTATTATTATTATTATTATTATTATTATTATTATTATTATTATTATTATTATTATTATTATTATTATTATTATTATTATTATTATTATTATTATTATTATTATTATTATTATTATTATTATTATTATTATTATTATTATTATTATTATTATTATTATTATATTATTATTATTATTATTATTATTATTATTATTATTATTATTAATATTATTATTATTATTATTATTATTATTATTATTATTATTATTATTATTATTATTATATTATTATTATTATTATTATTATTATTATTATTATTATATTATTATTATTATTATTATTATTATTATTATTATTATTATTATTATTATTATTATTATTATTATATTATTATTATTATTATTATTATTATTATTATTATTATTATTATTATTATTATTATTATTATTATTATTATTATTATTATTATTATTATTATTATTATATTATTATTATTATTATTATTATTATTATTATTATTATTATTATTATTATATTATTATTATTATTATTATTATTATTATTATTATTATTATTATTATTATTATTATTATTATTATTATTATTATTATTATTATTATTATTATTATTATTATTATTATTATTATTATTATATTATTATTATTATTATTATTATTATTATTATTATTTTATTATTATTATTATTATTATTATTATTATTATTATTATTATTATTATTATTATTATATTATTATTATTATTATTATTATTATTATTATTATTATTATTATTATTATTATTATTATTATTATTATTATTATTTTTATTATTATTATTATTATTATTATTATTATTATTATTATTATTATTATTATTATTATTATTATTATTATTATTATTATTATTATTATTATTATTATTATTATTATTATTATTATTATTATTATTATTATTATTATTATTATTATTATTATTATATTATTATTATTATTATTATTATATTATTATTATTATTATTATTATTATTATTATTATTATTATTATTATTATTATTATTATTATTATTATTATTATTATTATTATTATTATTATTATTATTATTATTATTATTATTATTATTATTATTATTATTATTATTATTATTTTATTATTATTATTATTATTTATTATTATTATTATTATTATTATTATTATTATTATTATTATTATTATTATTATTATTATTATTATTATTATTATTATTATTATTATTATTATTATTATATTATTATTATTATTATTATTATTATTATTTATTATTATTATTATTATTATTATTATTATTATTATTATTATTATTATTATTATTATTATTATTATTATTATTATTATTATTATTATTATTATTATTATTATTATTATTATTATTATTATTATATTATTATTATTATTATTATTATTATTATTATTATTATTATTATTATTATTATTATTATTATTATTATTATTATTTTTATTATTATTATTATTATTATTATTATTATTATTATTATTATTATTATTATTATTATTATATTATTATTATTATTATTATTATTATTATTATTATTATTATTATTATTATTATTATTATTATTATTATTATTATTATTATTATTATTATTATTATTATTATTATTATTATTATTATTATTATTATTATTATTATTATTATTATTATTATTATTATTATTATATTATTATTATTATTATTATTATTATTATTATTATTATTATTATTATTATTATTATTATTATTATTATTATTATTATTATTATTATTATTATTATTATATTATTATTATTATTATTATTATTATTATTATTATTATTATTATTATTATTATTATTATTATTATATTATTATTATTATTATTATATTATTATTATTATTATTATTATTATTATTATTATTATTATTATTATTATTATTATTATTATTATTATTATTATTATTAATTATTATTATTATTATTATTATTATTATTATTATTATTATTATTATTATTATTATTATTATTATTATTATTATTATATTATTATTATTATTATTATTATTATTATTATTATTATTATTATTATTATTATTATTATATTATTATTATTATTATTATTATTATTATTATTATTATTATATTATTATTATTATTATTATTTATTATTATTATTATTATTATTATTATTATTATTATTATTATTATTATTATATTATTATTATTATTATTATTATTATTATTATTATTATTATTATTATTATTATTATATTATTATTATTATTATTTATTATTATTATTATTATTATTATTATTATTATTATTATTATTATTATTATTATTATTATTATTATTATTATTATTATTATTATTATTATTATTATTATTATTATTATTATATTATTATTATTATTATTATTATTTATTATTATTATTATTATTATTATTATTATTATTATTATTATTATTATTATTATTATTATTATTATTATTATTATTATTATTATTATTATTATTATTATTATTATATTATTATTATTATTATTATTATTATTATTATTATTATTATTATTATTATTATTATTATTATTATTATTATTATTATTATTATTATTATTATTTTATTATTATTATTATTATTATTATTATTATTATTATTATTATTATTATTATTATTATTTTTATTATTATTATTATTATTATATTATTATTATTATTATTATTATTATTATTATTATTATTATTATTATTATTATTATTATTATTATTATTATTATATTATTATTATTATTATTATTATTATATTATTATTATTATTATTATTATTATTATTATTATTATTATTATTATTATTATTATTATTATTATTATTATTATTATTATTATTATTATTATTATTATTATTATTATTATTATTATTATTATTATTATATTATTATTATTATTATTATTATTATTATTATTATTATTATTATTATTATTATTATTATTATTATTATTATTATTATTATTATTATTATATTATTATTATTATTATTATTATTTTATTATTATTATTATTATTATTATTATTATTATTATTATTATTATTATTATTATTATTATTATTATTATTATTATTATTATTATTATTATTATATTATTATTATTATTATTATTATTATTATTATTATTATTATTATTTTATTATTATTATTATTATTATTATTATTATTATTATTATTATTATTATTATTTATTATTATTATTATTATTATTATTATTATTATTATTATTATTATTATTATTATTATTATTATTATTATTATTATTATTATTATTATTATTATTATTATTATTATTATTATTATTATATTATTATTATTATTATTATTATTATTATTATTATTATTATTATTATTATTATTATTATTATTATTATTATTATTATTATTATTATTATTATTATTATTATATTATTATTATTATTATTATTATTATTATTATTATTATTATTATTATTATTATTATTATTATTATTATTATTATTATTATTATTATTATTATTATTATTATTATTATTATTATTATTATTATTATTATTATTATTATTATTATTATTAATATTATTATTATTATTATTATTATTATTATTATTATTATTATTATTATTATTATTATTATTATTATTATTATTATTATTATTATTATTATTATTATTTATTATTATTATTATATTATTATTATTATTATTATTATTATTATTATTATTATTATTATTATTATTATTATTATTATTATTATTATTATTATTATTATTATTATTATTATTATTATTATTATTATTATATTATTATTATTATTATTATTATTATTATTATTATTATTATTATTATTATTATTATTATTATTATTATTATTATTATTATTATTATTATTATTATTATTATTATTATTATTATTATTATTATTATTATTATTATTATTATTATTATTATTATTATTATTATTATTATTATTATTTATTATTATTATTATTATTATTATTATTATTATTATTATTATTATTATTATTATTATTATTATTATTATTATTATTATTATTATTATTATTATTATTATTATTATTATTATTATTATTATTATTATTATTATTATTATTATTATTATTATTATTATTATTATTATTATTATTATTATTATTATTATTATTATTATTATTATTATTATTATTATTATTATTATTATTATTATTATTATTATTATTATTATTATTATTATTATTATTATTATTATTATTATTATTATTATTATTATTATTATTATTATTATTATTATTATTATTATTATTATTATTATTATTATTATTATTATTATTATTATTATTATTATTATTATTATTATTATTATTATTATTATTATTATTATTATTATTATTATTATTATTATTATTATTATTATTATTATTATTATTATTATTATTATTATTATTATTATTATTATTATTATTATTATTATTATTATTATTATTATTATTATTATTATTATTATTATTATTATTATTATTATTATTATTATTATTATTATTATTATTATTATTATTATTATTATTATTATTATTATTATTATTATTATTATTATTATTATTATTATTATTATTATTATTATTATTATTATTATTATTATTATTATTATTATTATTATTATTATTATTATTATTATTATTATTATTATTATTATTATTATTATTATTATTATTATTATTATTATTATTATTATTATTATTATTATTATTATTATTATTATTATTATTATTATTATTATTATTATTATTATTATTATTATTATTATTATTATTATTATTATTATTATTATTATTATTATTATTATTATTATTATTATTATTATTATTATTATTATTATTATTATTATTATTATTATTATTATTATTATTATTATTATTATTATTATTATTATTATTATTATTATTATTATTATTATTATTATTATTATTATTATTATTATTATTATTATTATTATTATTATTATTATTATTATTATTATTATTATTATTATTATTATTATTATTATTATTATTATTATTATTATTATTATTATTATTATTATTATTATTATTATTATTATTATTATTATTATTATTATTATTATTATTATAATTATTATTATTATTATTATTATTATTATTATTATTATTATTATTATTATTATTATATTATTATTATTATATTATTATTATTGTATTATTATTATTTAAATGATCGTTGTGGCAATATATTTCATATCCAGCTGATGTTATAAATTATTGTAGCTGATGTAAATAAATAAGTAAATAAATAAATATTAGCATTTATCCTAATTCCAAAATACCAAGCAGAACTACATAAAGTATGTCAATTTATATGCGGTGCATTGTACGACGTATTGTTTCTGGGCCATTGTTTCCGCGAAGATAATTTTGATTTATTAAATTTATCTTTGTCGCAATTTAAAATAGCTAAACAGGGTTTTCTAAGGAATTGTGCTATACAAGAGCCGCAAATAACAAATCAGCAGCATAGCAACATTCGCGCAGAATGTACTATAAAAGTATTTCAGGATATTTTTCCTTTCTGCAAAAATAGTCACACTTTAAATCTTAAATTTATATTATACAATAATTAAATAAATAAATAACCATACCTCGTATCAAAATTTACATGCTTTAAATAATTCTTTTACTACATATGTGTGATCCTCTCCGAGAAAAGGGACCTAGTGTGTGAAAATTAAGTTTTGAGAAAGAAAAGCATTTAAAGTTTCTACACCCTTTTAGGTACCAGAATCCACCGTTTTTGACACAACCCGTTTTTGGACACACTGGGTCACTTTTCTCGGAGAAGGTCACATATATTAAATTAATAAAAAATTAATAAAATAAATAAATTAAAAAAAAACAGTTAGTTTTTTGAAACTGCATTTTCATTGATATCTCGTGACCCATTGGATCAATTTTGATGATTGCAAATAGCATCCTAATCAAGATGTAAATAAAAGATGTTATGTAGGAACGAATAGCCTAGCTTAGTTACTGAGGACTGCTTGGGATTTCCACAAACAAACGGACAGACGGCATCGGTAAATCAACTTAACTTGTTATAAGGCTAATGAAAATATATCATTTCGGGGAACTTAGTTCGATGCACTCCGAACGAAATGACAACCTTATATAAACCATTTGCACAGTGGTGTGTAGGATATAAATAAACTAACCCATAAAACCAAGTTTTTATTACACTCCCCTTCTTTGTAAATCAAGTTTACCATCACGTAATTAAAGAATTGATTGACTAAAAATAAAAAACCGTTAAAATTTCGAAAAAACCAAAATTATATTATAAATAAATTTTTTAAACGAAACTGTATTAGATCATTCTAATCATCGCCACGAGTCTGCCTTCAAAGTTTTAGGTCGATTGGCTCTAGCAAAAGAGTTAAAAATAGATCTAAAGACAAATAGACACTATGAGTTAAAATAAAGGGAGTAAAAACCTTATTAAAAAGGGAACTGTACTATACATATCAAAAAAAAAACAGTAAAAGAAAAATTCAAAATATACCAACACCATATCTCAATAAATAACAAGTAAGAAAATTATAGTCGGTCTAGACCGACTATACGATACCCTATACCATGCGTTTAGAAACCCTATCTCTTAGGCCCAACTAACTGGACATGAAAATAAGCAAAAACCAAATTTGAGTGGGATTTTTATTAATTTTTTTGGCTGCAGATATGAAAAAGTTCATATCGGATGCTATATCTATATGGGGACTAGGTCCAAAAATGGACCAATCCTGATCTTGTTTGGTAAAGTCTCTTGTATTTTGCAAAAATATATACAAACAAAATTTGAGAAGAATCAGTGCATTATTTTTGTTTTTAATAGATTTAAGTGAAGATCGGGAAGCAGTCTATATGGGGCCAAAGGGATCATTTTTGGGCTACTCATTAATGGATGTAATGAACGCATACAAACCCAATTTGAGTAAGATCTATATGACAATTTGGATCTTATGGCAATTTATGTCGATTTCATAGGGGTAATTTGTATGGGGGCTAGGTCTGAACATGCACCGATTCTCACCAATTTCAATAGCGTTCATCCCATGGCCGACAAAAGCTTATATACTAAATTTCATCAAAATATATTCATATGTGCGACCTGCAGTTTGATTACAAGGTTTACATGGACACACAGACGGACGGACAGACGGACGAACGGACGGACGGACGGACATTGTTAAATCAACTCAAAAAGTGATTCTGATTCGATCGGTATAATTAAAGATGGGTCTATGTCAAATATTTTTGGTTGTTACAAACAGCAGCACAAAGTCATTATACCCAAACCACATAGTGGTATAGGGTATAAAAAAATAACACAATTAATACACAATGAAAACATAATTAATACTCCACAAATTTCTGGTTCCCCCTCCGCATTATTCAACTTGTTGTGAAGCGCATTAATAAAGCCGTAGTATCATAACAAGCAAATGCAATCACTCAAAATTTTTATACCCTATAACACTATGTGGTTTGGGTATAATGACTTTGTGCTGCTGTTTGTAACAACCAAAAATATTTGACCTACACCCATCTTTAATTATACCGATCGAATCAGAATCACTATCTGATTCGATTTAACGATGTCCGTCCGTCCGTCCGTCCGTCCGTCTGTGTGTCCATGTAAAGCTTGTAATCAAACTGCAGATCGCAAATATGAATATATTTTGATGAAATTTGGCATTTGATCTTCTACCGGCCATGGGATGAACGCTATTGAAATTGGTGAGAATCGGTCCATGTTCAGACCTAGCCTTTATACAAATGACCCCTATGAAATCAACATATATTGCCATAAGACCCAAATTATCATACAAATCTTAATCAAATTGGGTTTGTACGTATATATTACATCCATTAATCAGTAGTCCAAAAGTGATCCCTATTGGACAACTCTTAGTCATAGGCCCCATATAGAGCTGCTTCCCGATCTTCACTTAAATCTATCAAAAAACAAAAATATTGCACGGATTCCTTTCAAATTTGGTTTGTATATATTTTTTCAATGTATAAGTGACTTACCGATCGACTCAGAATCACTTTTTGAGTTGAAATAGCAATTTCCGTCCATCCGTCCGTCCGTCTGTGTGTCCATGTAAAGCTTGTAATCAAACTACAGGTCGCAAATATGTACATCTTTTGATGAAATTTGGCATACAAGCTTACATTGGCCATGGGATGAATGCTGTTGAAACTGGTGAGAATCGGTCCATGTTCAGACCTAGCCCCCATACAAATGACCCCTATGAAATCGACATAAATTGCCATAAGTTCCAAATTATCATATAGATCTCAGTCAAATTGGGTTTGTTTGTGTTTAATACATCCATTAATCAGTAGTTCAAAAATACTCCCTACAGGAAAATTCTTAGTCATAGGCTCCATATAGAGCTGCTTCCCGATCTTCACTTAAATCTATCAAAAAACAAAAATATTGCACAGATTTTTCTCAAATTTGGTTTGTATGTATATATTTTTTCAAAGTATAAGTGACTTTACCAAATATGGTCAGGATCGGTCCATTTTTCGACCTAGTCCCCATTTAAATATAGTATCCGATATAAACTTTTTCATATCTGCAGCGAAAAAAATTAATAAAAATGCCACTCAAGTTTGGCTTATGCATATTTGCTATATCCAATTAGTTGGACTGAAGAGATAGGGTCTCTTAACCATGGTATAGGGTATCGTATAGTCGGGCTAGACCGACTATAATTTTCTTACTTGTTTTAGTTTAGTTTAATGATCGCCTCTTAAATGAAATAGATAAAAGAATGTGTGATATGAAGAATGACATATGCAACGTTATTGACCGAGTGTTGAAATTGGAGACAGTAAAATCGTTAAAGTAGTCTAACTCGCTCATCGAATGTGACCTACGTTTAAATAGTATAGGTTTCTCGCGATGCCGTAATAATACCAAAGCTTGACTCACCATACGATAACAACTACTCTCTGAAATCCTTTGGATTTTATTTAAAACAAATAAAAGTAACTTAATGCTAAATATGATTGGTTTTAATTCGGATAAATCATTTTTTATAGAAGAATATTGTTATTTATTCCGCTAATATTCTTATTTATTCCGCGAATACTCAATTGGTAAGGAACTTTTAATACCCTAAAAACGCTATTGAAAAGACAATAGGACATCAATCTTCTACAGCGGCCTTGCTTCACTTGGTACGCAACCAAACCATTTCGTATAGAACATTTGGTTAGCTATACAACAGGATGTATAATGTCAATATCAGCCTTGGTTCATCTGATTCAAGGACGAAGTCATTGACCACAACAACCTTGGTTCATGTGCTTCCAGGACGAAACTTCGTATCTCACATCACCATGATAGTTAATAATGCTAGAGGTACACTCGCCTTTATTAAACGATGGACAAAATAATTTATTGATCCTTACAGAACCAAACAACTTTTTATATATCTTGTAAGACCTATTTTAGAATATGGCTCAATAATTTTTGATCGCTACTATACCATTCATACTCAACGAATCGAGTCTGTACAAAAACAATTTCTACTCTTTTGCTTACGTGGCTTACCTTGGAATCCCGCAATAATCTACCTTCATACGTTGATCGACTTAAATTAATAAAATTACCTACTTTGGAAAGCCGTAGGACTATAATAAAAGAAACATTTATGATCAACCTAATTAATGGTGAAATCTGTTCTGACTTTCTTGTCAACAGTATCACGCCAATTCCAACCACTCTCTGTTTAATCATTTAAAACCGACTATGTTCAAGCTGATCCTTTTAGAAGAATTTGTTGTGATTATAACAATCTTTATCAATTTATTGATTTTTCGTTGAACACTGATGTAATTAAACATAGTATCATTATTTTCTTAAATTCCTAACTATTTTGTTTTTATTTGTGAATCTATTTAATTGTTTCAATATATTTACATATGTAATTATGTCATTTATACAGGTCTGTAAGGATTTATTCCACTGACCTAATAAATAAATAAAAAAATATAAAAAACATCAGGACATTAACCACATCAGTGATCCCAACCATTTCGTATAGGATATTTGCTCCAGATACAACTACATATGACGCAATCACGTGATCCTAATTCGTCAGGACACACATTGTCCACATCAGTGATTCCAACCATTTCGTATAGGAAATTTGGTTGGCGATAAACATTAGTGACCCAGCTACAACAAGCAGATATCACGCAATCAAGAGATTCTAAATCATCAGGACATTGTCCACATCAGTGATATCAAGCATTTCTTATAAGACATTTGGTTGGCAATAAATATTTTTGATCCAGATACAACGAAAATATTAATCTACATTCGTTAACATACGCTATGAAGTCATCAAGACAATTGTTAGATTCACTATTAAAAATGGGTGAATCCATTCAAGCGATCATCCGAAACGGATAGAAAAGCAACTTCAAACGGCTTGGAGCCAGTTTAAAGACCATGACTCAAAGTTACGCATGTTAACGACGCTCAAAGGTTGAGAACAGAGCACGAATACTTTACGGAAGGTTACTATTCAAAGATCGAGGAGTTAGCAGTCTCATATGTGAAAACATTTACTTCAGAGGCTAATCGGCTACAATAATCATTCGAAAAAACAATTGTCACTAGAGATTTAAAATAACGGTGCTGAATCATTTACTATGATCATCAATATCTGATTCGAAAGGCAAAAAGTCGAAATACAGCATAAGAGCGATTATTAAATGGGTTAACTCTTACTGAAGATGTTCAACCCCAACAATATTATGACCTCACAGTCAATAATATCGGCATGCTTTGGAACCAGATCCAAAGCTTCTGCGATGAAATTTGAGAAAAAAAATTGAAAATCCATCATTTGGTCAATCTGTCATTAGTTAATGCTACGATGGAAGATAACAATACATACAACAGTGTACCCCAACAGACGTCATCAGCACAAAAGTCATTAGTTTTACCAAAGTTGACAATTCCAAAATTAGATGGAGATTACTTAAGATAGAGCCAGTTTCATGATTTGTTTTCAAAAATGAGAGATAAACAACAGATCTCAGTAGTACAACAAATATGGTACTTAAAACCCAACTTAGCTGAAGAGGCAGGATATCTAATCAGCTAATTCACGTTAACGGACCAAAATTATGATACTGCCTGGAAAACGCTAGAAGAACGCTACAATAACAAAAAACTCCTAGTAGCTAACTTGGTGGACATTTTCACCATAAATTAAAGCACTTCATAACGCCACTAAGGAATGTTTGTTGGCGTTAATTATTTAGGAATTGCAACAGCATCTTACAATTTTAAAACAATTATTAATAAAAAAAACTTGATAGAAATACACACATGAGCCACATACAATCCTTAACCAACCCCAGGGACGTACCAGTGATTGTTGAATTTTTATCATTTCTGGAACTTCAATTTCAATCATTGGAAGCAATTGTTCATACTGGAAAACCGGCGCAAAAGGCTGTCTCTTCACTTATAACCTCCAACGGAATCAATATTGGGAACTGCAAATTGTGCAATAGTGGCCATAATCTATTAACTGCAACAAATTTCGTAAATGGTCAGAAGCAACTGACCCAATGGATACGATAATGAAATCCATGTTGCAACTGTTTCGCAAGTGATCACGCTTCGAAAACCTGCAATTTAGGTAGCTGCAGAAAATGCATGGAATTCGTCTTTAGTCTAATACAAAGAAGCACCTTGAAACTATCTGAAGACCTGTTAATTTTCCCAAATACTTCACTTGGCTGGATTGTGGGTGGACCAACCAGAAACAACCCAATTTTTAATGCATGATCTGCACTAACATGTGCAATAGTCAAAAAAATACATCATTAGAAGAAACTATAGAGCAACTTTGGAAGATGTTAACCAAATGAAAAGGGCCTTTCTCCAACAGAAAAACTGTATGTAGCACACTTAATCCACATGTGCACACTAATTTAGACGGTCGATTTGTAGTCAGTCTTCTGTTCCGTTAAAATCCCATCAGCATTGGGAGTATCACATGCAATGGCGTACAACAGATTCCTGAGTTTAGAGTATCGCCTTCTGAAAAATTAAGATACTCGAACCCAGTATATACAGTTTGTGAAACATCATGAACAATTAGGACATATGCAAAGGGTAGATATAAGTATCGAAAAAAAGATGTTTCCAATTTCAGCGGTAACCATCGTGAGCGATGATATCATATACAAAATTGCACACCGTAACTCCTTCAAAACTTCAAAAAATATTCGGCTATGTCTTTAGATTTACAAATAACGCAAGATTGGAAAATGAACAGCGTTCAACATACAAATCATTAACGCCAGATGAATTTGATAATGCACTATTCATGATTGTGAGGACAATTCAAGTTTCAGGATTCTCCTCAGAAATTAAAAAAATTCAGAAAAATATCGAAATTGGCAAAAAAATTCCTATCATCAGTCCAGTTCCATTCCTCGACAAAAGAAGAACCTTAAGTGCTGGGGGTTTATTAGAGGCTTCACTTATCAACTTATCAACTGAAGCATTTATCTATGCATAAAAACGCTTCATCAGTCGTCGAGGTCGATTTCAAAATATATATTCGGATAATTTCTTATGAGCTAAAAACCAGCTATCGGAATTAGCTGAAAGTATCTTTTCCAATAAGGGGCAAGAAGCAATCATATCCAACTCCAGCCCAAAAGGTATACATTTCCATTTTATTCCACCGAGGCTACCATACTTTGGAGGATTTTGGGAAACAGCCGTTAAATCTGCAAGACATATTCTACTACGCAACGTAGCCATTTCATCTTTAACTGATGAAGAAATGGCGACTTTAGTGGTAGAAATCGAGGCCATACTCAACTCTCGACTGCTGACTTCTATGTCAAATGACTCAAATAATTTTGACGCATTAACTGCAGGTCACTTTCTTAGTGACGAGGCCCATATCTAAAATAGATTGCAATGCAGCGACAACAATAAAGGCGCCAATATTATCTCATTGGAAGCTCGTACGACTTCAGTGGAATAAAGAGATTGCTAATATTAAAATTGGATACATGGTAATAATTAAGGAAGACAACTTACCTTTCATGAAATGGCCATTGGCAAGAGTTATTCAAACTCACCCTAAAGGAATGTTCAAACATCCAATACATCGACTAGTTCTTATACTCGTCGACCAAGTTTCTGATGGAACCAGCAATATTGCGGACGGTAATAAAACTATCAACAATCGCACTGTTGACTCAAGTGATCAACCTAAGGTAAAAAAGCAGAAAACGTTAATACATCATCTTAGAATAGCAATTCTCACAATGCTATTTTTGTTACCGAAAGTAATTGGAACTTCAGTATGAAATTCGGAACAAAATTAGGAATCCATTTTGAATAAATTGGTACAGTAGCAATATCAACAACCGAATGGAATATCTTTGTGTACTATGATTTAAGCAACACAACAACACAATAGAACAAGTAAAGGATAATGAGTCATATTTATTAAAACTGCTTAAAAATCAAACCACAATTATTGACTCAACAATCAATATCAAATTTGAACAATTGAGCAAAAATTAATATTTATTCAGAACAAATACAAGACATCAATAATGTGTTATTCTAAATACACCAAATACACCTTTTTCAATTATTCAATTCCGGAGTTCTTGACGTGTCACTAATCGCAGACAATGTTCGAAAAATACAATCTTCAATTTTTGACACTCTCATAGAAACTCATCATGAAAAATTAAGACCCTTATCCCTATACAACAACAAAACGACACCAACTTGCACTACCATATGGATACCACTCAAAAATAGAAATCAATGGATATATGCAACCTTGTCATCATCTGTTTGCAACAGAGACATTACACATCTGTCATTAAAGGGATCCGATTTGCTTACGCTTGATCCAGAATGCATACTTAAACAGGAGTTAATAACCATGAACGGCCTACAAACCATTTCGAGTAAAGTAAGATCATCATACACAAGCCTTGACGAATATTCGGAATTGTCTATACAAGGGAATATAACACACTCTATGTACAACAATCAGTCAAGCTTGGAGAATGAGTATGCCCATGGAAAATATGGAAAATAATGAAGATAACATCGATTTATTGGAAACACCTACAATAATACCACGGAATTTGCCACTCACGACATTATTGAAGATAAAAAATAAATAAATTATAATAAAATATAATAATTAGTGAAAACGTTTAATATTTCGCAATTAATATTATCTTTCACTTTATTGGTCAATTTAACGTAAATTTTATTATTAATATATCGAATTACATTCACACCTTTTTTGCAGTTTGTTTTGTTATTGGCCAATATAGCATAAATTTTAGTTTAACAACATTCAGTTAAGTCAGCGCATTTATGCCTAATTTTAGTATATGTAAATACTTCGACAAAATTCAAATAAATATCCGGTAGTTGAAATTTATGTGTTTTAATTATTTGATCGCTTATACCTTGCATTTACAAGTACCTGAAGGCCAAAAAGTGGTACAAACTACGTAGTATAGTTCAAATTTATATATTTGAATTGATTTATACAGTTTATTTAAATTGCATGCTACATATAAACCGTAATTATGTGGAGTTTGGTTTTATATAAATAAATTGTCAAAAATATATTTAAAGTTAAATTGTAAAATATGCATATGTATCTAATTAAAATCTGTATTCAAATTTTCTAAGATTACCCACTAAACGAATAGGAAATTTATAGAATGTTAATCGGTCTAATTTTATTTCCTTATTAATATCCTTTAAGTTTCGTCAACCAACAATACTTCTGTTGAGCTTATTCCCCTAAATATAGGTGCATTGTGAACGAATTTTTTGAAAATTGTATGAATTTCAGTTTCCATTGTTTCTTGCATTCTTGCACACCAAAAATATAGTTAAATTATGCCTAATTAGGAAATAAATGTGGGAAATCATGAGTTGTACCACAGTCCGTAAATGGCCCACTCCAGTACACGCCAGATGTGAAATATAGTCACTATAAAAGCCTAGAATTGTATGTACATTATGTATTTATGTCTGTGCAATCAAAGTAATTCATCATTGCCAAGCATTGTCCAGATTGTCCTTGTTGTTTGACTGCTTGGCCGATGGTCTATCTGACTGACTGCATGTGTAAGTGGGGCAGTTGGCGTTTTTGGGAGAGCAGGATATAGAAGACATTTTCAATAGTATGTTTATTCATGTTGCCATTCACATTACTGTGTGGAAACTTACCTTCAAATGTTAAACATTTATGTACATTTATTCCCAAAAGTGGCAGTAATATAATCCAGGATTATTGTGTGCTGAGATCCTGCCACCAGCTTGATATATGTGAAACCGTAGGCTATAAGAGTATTACCACAGACTCTGTTTTTTTGTATTTCCTATTGTTATTGTTGCTTTTATTGTTATTATCTGTGCTGTGTGGAATCACCACACACACATGAAATATAGATAGTGTAGACTTTAAAATGTCGATACATGTGTATGTATTCCCTTCTACACGAAAACAATATAACAAACATAGACATGAAATAACTTTTATTGTCGAGTATTTAAAATTTTATTATTTGCCAGAGCAATTACAATAACAATAACCCCATCAAGGATTAGGAGCAATGTGGCCGACCCTCACCCATGTGTGTATATAGATGGAGAGAACAAAACAGCAAATGACCAACCCACCTACCAGGGATACCATACAAATAAATGCAAAATGTAACGGTAAACGTTTTTGCAGTAGTAGTGGTGGTAGTAGACCAAACACCGAAACCACAGATTTATTTGATTTTGTTCTCAACAAACACAATTTATTCATACACTCGTGCAAATACGAGTACAAGTTAAGTATTTTTCATGCACTTACATACACATGCATACGCAAAGCAGACAGACACTCATGTTCATGAGATTTTATTTTTGTTATGATTCTTCTTTTGTTTTATCATCACTTGTATGGGCAAACTGAATAGTATTGTCTCGAACTTGGTGGGTGCTATTGATTATTTACAAATTGCACATGATTCACTGGATGCATGTATACGTAAATATAAATATTATTACTCTTTTCTTCACTTTATTCACATTTTATTCTATACTTTGACAGAGTGCCTAAAATTTAGTCTATCAAGCTCAATACAATATTTATGGCTGTAATTTCAAATACCCGAGAGAGAATGGTTTATTGAAATGAAGAATTTGATAATTTTATACAAGAGTTATTCTGTTTTTGGGGTTTTCACCACGGCAAAACACACGTTTACTCTTACTAATGCACGCAAAAATAAAAGAAAACAATTTGCTACCTGTTCGTTGAAAAACTACACCAACGGCTTCCGACAAATACCATGCGTCGCCAGACTAAGACAGTAACTGAATTCACTTTCTGCAGTACCTGGATTAGGTCACCTCCAAAAGCATTTATGAGTGGGTGTAATTATGGTGTTGTTTCACTATTTCATCTATTCCTTACAATAATCATTGCCATGTTATGAGAGTTGAGCAGTAGTCAGAGCATTGTTAAATTTGTTCATTCATTATCAGCTATTTATTTCAACATAGTTTTGTACATCCATACGTACATATACATACATATTGTTGAAGTGATTCATATCCACTTTGTTCCTTTGCAAAAAAATTTAATTCCAATGTCTTAAATATTGTCCAATGTGAAGAGTTAATATATTTAAATGATTCCATTATTTGGTTATTTTTTTAATGTATCTTTCATCCATTTTCACTTTTATTTCAAAATCATCCTAATAATTTCAGAATTCTCTATATATTTTTACCCCGTTTAATTTTTCCAAAATATTTTAATAACACTGTCCAACAAATTAAGACTTTTTGAATGGAACAGAATAGCGAATAGAATAGCCATAATTATGAAAGGGTATGTTGAGTAGATCATTTTTGTAGAACAAACTTATTTTTTTACAGTGGGTCAAAGTTTTCATTTTTTGGTCGAAGGGAGCAATATACTTTATGAAAAAAATGCTGTAAGTTAATGTCTGAGAGAATTCTTATGGTCAGAGTTGTATTGTGGAATTGTATGAGGATTATTTTTGTGGAAGATCTTAACCCTCTAACTGGTCTCTTTATGGGTCAATTTGACCCTTTTTTCGAGAAAATCAAAAAATATCCTTTAAAAAAGGACATTTAAGGATTAAAATATATATTGTTAAAACCGATTAGCATGCTTTCAATATTTTCTGCATAGTTTTGTGCTTCTGAGTTTCCAAGGAATTCTGATATAACCAGCTGCATAAAGTCAAATGCTGTCGTTTGCATATCCGACAGATGACAATAAAATTCTTAATCTTGTAATAATTTTCTTATATCGGGTCCAACGAGCATTCCTAGAAAAGGTAATTTACATTGAATGAAATAAATTAAAAAATACTAAAAATTTATTACGTCCTATAGTTTATAAAGATATATATACATTATCTTTATAAACTATAGAATATAATGTATATATTATCTTTATAAACTATAGAACGTAATAAGTTTTTAGTATTCATTTTACCACGTTGAAATCATAAATTAAGTTTACTTAAAAGTTAACACGACATTCATTGACTGTGAGGAGGTACGAAGTTCGCCGTGTCAGCTAGTAAATAATAAACAAACATTTATTGTAATATATACATATGTATAACATATAAAATAAAATTTCCAATATTTGGCAATTGTAAGTCTAGAAGATTAGCGAATAAGTAATTAACAGAAAATGACGAGATGTTAGTTGTTGCAATTTCTTTTTTGAGTGAATATGACATAGTGAAAACCTGTCATTATAGTCTGAAAGTATGTATGATTAAGAATTAAATGTTAAAACTCAAAATTTACGCACAGTAAAAAAAAATTTACACAGATTATGTTTCATTAAAAAAAAATATGTATATGTATATATATATATATTTATAAAATTGTAAACTTTTTTGTCTTCCTACTACGTATAGTCTACATATATTTAAAAAAAAACAATTTATTCACGTTGAAACTGTATATTTGGAATTACTTTTTTGATGGGATGTAAGTTTGTGTCTTACAATCCTTGAGTAAATTGTTTTAATTTGTATTTCTATATTGAATTATAAAAGCTTTCTCTTCTTATCATACCCATGGTACCCCCACATATTTGATTGAATTCCTTTGTAGATAATTCGAACATGACAAAAGCAATTTCATCGTATTGTGTGATTTCAAAAACATGCATTATAATAATTTTATTTGATATCAAGTAAGAATTATGCCAATAAACAAAAATGAGTCATCGAAAAAATATATGTGAATATGAAAATACATACATATATATACTGTACCATAAATTGAGGACTTAATTGAATTCGATTTAATTCAATTTCCGTTTAGTGCAAACAACAGACTTAATATTACAAATACTATGAATAATGTACCCAACCCATAGATACTTGTCTGTTTATAAATCCTGCAGGGAGCATAAATAAGTGAGTGAACTACCGAATACAAGCAGGTACTACAATCACAAGTACTATTATTTTTATTTTGCACTTTTCTAATGCTCCAATTCTGTTATATTGCTACAAATATACTCTCTGCTATTGTAAAATCCAGTAACTCTGTATAGCCCTCACAGTGCGCAAAATCATGCTTTGTTGTGTTTAGCTATATTTACGTATTTGCTGTGCGTATGTATGTATATTTGAATTTTTATATGGTTTTGTTTCAATTCCATTACTTTCGCTGTAAACGAGTAATTTTTTTTAACTATTTTCGTTTTTGGTTATTTGGTTTTCAATTAAAATTGTAATACACATTTGCCACAAAGTCTGGATACATTTGATTAGTATTTTTTGAGGTGGGAGCACCAGCAAACAGAGCTTTCCTTTAAATTTACATTTAAAATAAATTCCCTAACAAATAAATCAATTGATCATCTCTAAATATTTCATTATATATTTGGAAAGATATAAAGCAAAAATAACTTATTTAGAGGCTTAGGAATAATACAGTAATTTCAGGTACGAGAAATAAGGTAAAAGATAAGTAGCCCTTTTTGGTTCCAAAAAACGATATCTTAATAAGAAGACTTCAGTTAAAATATAAATCGTTAGGAATATAGATCAAAAGTTTAAGGACTTATGTAACTAAATTATTTGTAAATTATCAGGGAAAAATATAAGATGACTGTCTAGGAAATTAATGTTTAGCAACCACTCCTCCCATCTTACAATATTCGTGGAGTACGACAGCTGCTATAACAATCCAAAAGCACTGGCGCTTTGGAAATCCCTTTTTAGTTCTTTGTTAAATGCAAAAGTTTTTGAGTTGCAACAAATCATCCAGCGATTTAGTTCGAAGTTTAATAATTCTGAAATAGCGTTCATGTTATTAAAGTTTTCTACAATACCGGTAACATAAATGGAAGAAAAACACATTTGAGGGTCTTGACAGAAACATCTATAAATAGACGCCATTAACGTGAAACGTAGGTCTGCCCGTAGGTGTCGAAGAATTCTTTAATGTCTACTACGTAAGTAATTCCTCTTTAAAATATGAATCTAAAGACCAGATATTTGAGCTCTCTACTGCTGCAAGCGGACACTGTCCTCTCCTTTAGGGCGTCCGGGGCTGTCCTCCTTCCTCCTTTTTTCACTTTGCTCCATAATTTTTTTATGGCATCTAAAAGCGTGAATAAAAACCAGTGTCTATCGTTTGAGTATCTGCCCAATACAAACTTTATTTTTATACCCTATACCACTATGTGGTGCCATAGGATGAACGCTATTGAAATTGGTGAGAATCGGTCCAGGTTCAGTCCTAGCCCCCATACAAATGACCCCTATGAAATCAACATAAATTGCCATAAGATCCAAATTATCTTATAAATCTTAGTCAAATTGGGTTTGTATGTGTTTATTATATCCATTAGTCAGTAGTCCAAACATGATCGCTATGGGCAACTCTTAGTCATTGGCCCCATATAGAGCTGCTTCCCGATCTTCACTTAAATCTATTAAAAAACAAAAATATTGCACTGATTCTTCTCAAAATTTTTTTGTATATTTTTTTGAAAAATACAAGAGACTTTACCAAACATGGTCAGGATCGGTCCATTTTTGGACCTAGTCCCCATATAGATATAGCATCCGATATGAACTTTTTCATATCTGCGGCCAAAAAAATTAACAAATATCCCACTCAAATTTGGTTTATGCTTATTTTCTATATCCAGTTAGTTGGGCCTGAGAGAAAGGGTCTCTAAACGCATGGTATTTTCTTACTTGTTCTTTATATAATACCTATATATTCTTTGTCATATCAAATTTAGAAAATGTTTCTATGATCATTTCAAAATATTCTCAGCGCAGTGCTTATAACTCGGCTACGCTCCTTCACTCATGTCCTCGTGAAGGATACATATGTACATTAGGGTGCCCTTAATAAAAAAAATGTTCAAACTCTTGGTCTCACCCCCTAGAAATATGCGAATAGCAAAAAAAAAAACTAAGAAATACAAAGTTTTGGGTGAATCGAAAAAAAATTAGAGGTGCCTCAACGCGACTGAAAATTTCAAGTATGTTTATATGGGGAAAATCTGACTATTTTGCAAATTTTACAAAAATTTCGTTCTATAGTTTTTTTTTTCGACAAGTTGTTATGTGAATCGATTTCAATACTAAATTATCCCTTTAAAAAGCTATACAACTTCATAATCGAATAAAAACTCGCCAAGAAATAGCAAATGCCCCAGACCACTTTTGTACAAAAAAAAAACGAGGTCGTGAAGTTTGACGGAAAGTTTTTCAACTAGGGGAACTCAGAAATAAAGTACTGTACTTTAGTACTGTACTAAAGTTGTTACCACGTTTCTAACATATTGCGAAATGAGACCAAAGTTTTGAATTTTGGCATATTTAAAAACATTAATTGTTCTAATAAACTAGATTAAACCCTTACTATGTGTTGGGAAATAAAATTATGCTATATATTTACCGATTTTTATGATTTGATGATTATGTTGATTTTATAACTAGTCCATATGGACTTGGCGCCACAAATGACCCCAAGCTAGTATAGGACGATTAAGTTAAAAAATTAAAATATTTTGCAAATACTGCTGAATTTTAGATTATTTTAACCCTAGAAGCACATAAGAGTAAGTTTTCGGAAAATTTTAGTTCCCAACCCATAGTAAGGGTTTTGTCTAGTTTACTAGAACAATAAATTTTGTTAAATATGCCAAAATTCAAAGTTTGGCCTCGGCAAAGAATGGGTTAACGTTGTTCGATTTATTCCAAATTTAAGCGTCACATCTAAAAATTAAACAGCACTTACAAAATATTTGAATTTTTTTAATAAATTGTCTTCTATTAGCTTGGGGTCATATGTGACCCAAGGCGATTTCTTGTGATCAATGTAAGTTTCCCAGTTTTACCCCAATTTTGACAAAAAATTTATCATTTGAGAGATATTTCTTTTTAGCTGTTACCCAGATTTACATATTTTCATCGTCTGGAATATTTTGTTGGAGTTATGATCGCTTAAAGTTGCTACTAACACATACATAAAATTATACAATGCTATGTGTGTGTTTATTAAATTTGTTAATGTGTTTGTGTTAATGTGTTGAGTTTGTTTTCTTCATTTAAAATGAGTTGAATTGTGAAGCATACCTTTAGGTTATTTTTTAAATGAAAAAATAAAATTTCCTAGAATATGCAGTCGAGTTTCGAGTACTGGAATCTGCTAGTATTTAATAAAACTTTAAAGTTAAAGATCCATTTTTTGAAATTTTGCCTAAGAAAATCTTTTAAAACTTAAAAAAGGAGTTTTCAAAATTTTATCAAAAAAATTTTCCATCTTTGGTCTCATTTCACAATAGGTTAAAAACGTGGTAATAAAACAATACTTTATATATGAGTGCTCCTAGGTACAGTGACTAAAAAATTATGGCATCAATTAATTTCTTAAAGTTGAAATAATTTCTGTCAAATTACACGACCTAGTTTTTTTTGGCACAAAAGTGGTCTGGGGCATTTGCTAATTCTTGGCGAATTTTTATTCGATTTTGAATTTATATAGCTTCTTGATAAGACAATTTAGTACCGAAATCGATTCATAAAACAACTTGTTGAAAAAATTAAACTATAGAACTCAATTTTCGCAAAAAATTTAAAAAAAACCATATTTTCCCCATATAAACACACTTGAAATTTTAAGTCACGTTGAGGCACCTCTAAATTTTTTTTTTTTTGATTGACCCTAAACTTTGTATTTCTTAGTTTTTTTGCTATTCCCACATTTCTAGGGGGTGAGACATTAAATTCGAATAACTTTTTCCCCTCCATATAATGGAGGGCCCCTAATCTACACGCATTTTTTTTTTTAATAGCTAGTTAAGAAATATTCATTCTCATATATACTTTCACATTATTCATCATCACACATATGCGTATTATAAAGTTCAATTTTATCTGAGGAAATTTTTCTTTCATATGGTTTCTGTGATCTATTAGAATCTGGCATGTCTTTTATGGCATACCTATCATTACCCAAATTTTACAATCTGATATTGGCCATTATATTTTGATTCCCCTCAGCTAGTTTAGTTTTCCGTACTAGTACTAACTGTCCCTTTATATAAATGTCACTTGGTTTTCTCCTTTGGTAATATTATTCTTTTTATACCCTATACCACTATGTGGTTTGTGTATAATGACTTTGTGCTGCTGTTTGTAACTACCAAAAATGTTTGACCTAGACCCATCTTTTATTATACCGATCGAATCAGAATCACTTTTTGAGTCGATTTAACGATGTCCGTCCGTCCGTCTGTGTGTCCATGTAAACCTTGTAATCAAACTGCAGGTCGCAAATGTGAATATATTTTGACGAAATTTGGTACATAAGCTGCCGTCAGCCATGGGATGAATGCTATTGAAACTGGTGAGAATCGGTCCATGTTCAGACCTAGCCCCCATACAAATTACCCCTATGAAATCGACATAAATTGCTATAAGATCCAAATTGTCGTATAGATCTTATTCCAATTGGGTTTGCATGTGTTTATTACATCCATTAATGAGTAGTCCAAAAACTATTCCTATGGGACAACTCTTAGTCATAGGCCCCATATAGAGCTACTTCCCGCTCTTCCCTTAAATCTATAAAAAAAACAAAAATATTGCACTGATTCATCTCAAATTTTGTTTGTATATATTTTTGCAAAATACAAGAGACTTTACCAACCATGGTCAGGATCGGTCCATTTTTGGACCTAGCCCCATATAGATATAGCATCCGATATGATCTTTTTCATATCTGCAGCCAAAAAAATAATAAAAATGCCACTCAAATTTGGTTTATGCTTATTTTCTATATCCAATTAGTTGGGCCTATGCCATGCGTTTAGAGACCCTATCCTAAACGCATGGTATAGGGTATCGTATAGTCGGTCTAGACCGACTATAATTTTCTTACTTGTTGATATTGTTGCATATCAACATGTTTGCCTGCCTTCTAGCATTTATAACATCTTTAGTTTTTGTTTCATAGACTGCACTACTTAAATATGAATTATATTTTGCCCTTGGTAAGAACCCAAACAATGGCTCATTTGGTATTTTCCCAATCGATTTGTTAACAGTAGAATTTAGTCCCTGTTGAATATTATCAACCATCCCATTATTTTCCATTTTCTACAGATCTACCGAAGGCTGATAAAATCGTTCTATTATATCTTGTATCTGCTTGTCCATTAGCCCGTGGAATTGCGGTCGCATTATGTATTATTTTAATTCCATACTCTTGGGCATATTTCATAAATTTATGACAAGTAAATGTACATACTCTATCATAAATAATTATTCTGGGAACTCCAAAATTTTTTATAAATTCATCTAAAAATCTCAAAAAATTTTTCACTTTTTTACTCTGTACTGCTTTAAAATAACATATTTGTTTAGCGCCATCTACAAAAACAATAAGATACATATTCCTATGAATATTCTTCGTAAAAGGACCAATATGGTCAACGTGAACAGTACCAAAAGGTATGTTACTTTTGTCATTCGGATGTAGTATTCCTGCTTGTTTACCAGCACGTACTTTATGATATAAACATGCCAGGCAACATGCAATATAACGTTTAACATAATTTTTCATATTAGGAAACCAATATTTTTCTTGAATGCAAGAAATCGTCTTTACCAAAAAAAAATATCCAATTTTGTCATGATGATTAAATAAAACTTCCTTTCTCGAAGATTCTGGAAATTCCGGCTCAATTTTCATTGCTACATTCCCGGGAAATTCTGGTCCTTGAATTCCCGGAACAAAAATCCTAGTTAATATACATATAATTATCGCCGAACGCTTTATATGGTTATCCGCCATGCTTCGTTAAAGGCACTAAAAATATGACACGCTTAACAAATAATCATAGCAACAACAAGTAAGAAAATTATAGTCGGTCTAGACCGATTATACGATACCCTATACCATGCGTTTATAAACCCTATATCTTAGGTCCAACTAATTAGATATAGAAAATAAGCATAAAAAAATTTGAGTGGCATTGTTATTAATATTTTTTTTCCTTTGAATATGAAAAAGTTCATACCGGATGCTATATTTATATGGGGACTAGGTCGAAAATGGACCGATCCTGACCATATTTGGTAAGGTCACTTATTTTTTTTTTCAAAAACATATACAAACCAAAGTTGAGAAAAATCTGTGCAATATTTTTTTTTTTTTTTTTTTTTGATAGATTTAAGTGAAGATCGGGAAGCAGCTTTATATGGGGGCTATGACTAAGAATTGTCCTATATGGTTTATTTTTGGACTACTGATTAATGAGTGTAATAAACACATACAAACCCAATTTGACCGAGATCTATATGATAATTTGATACATATAGCGATTTCATAGGTGTCATTTGTATGGGGACTATGTATGAACATGCACCGATTTTCGCTAATATCAATAGTGGTGATGCTATGGCTGAGAGAAACTTAAACACCAAATTTCATCAAAATATGTTCACATTTGCGACCTGAAGTTTGATTACATTGTTTACATGGACACAAAGACGGACAGACGGACGGTATAATAAAAGGTGGGTCTAGGTCAAAAATTTTTGGTAGTTACAAACATCAGCACAAAGTCATTATACCCTGACCACATAGTGGTATAGGCGCTGCACAGTGGACCATTTGACGAGAAGGCGGTCAAAAATCTATAACTTGATTTTTGATTGGAATTTTGCGGTTTTTTTTTTGTTTCGTAGGTGAGACTTTAGCCTTTAAGTTTTGCTATAAAACGTAATTCTCGACCGAAAATAAAAAAAGTTACGGAGGGTTTAAAATACATTTTCATTTGTAGTTGAATTTTAGTACAAAAGTGAAGTGTTAAAAGGTAATAAAAGGTTTTTTTTAATATGTCTTATTTTTTCAGATAATTTTACAACTAATACTTTTTAACAATTTTGTAAGTTAATTTTTTGAGAAAATGCCAAATTTTGGCCCCCGTAAACTTTTTAGTCCTAATGTGCACAAGGGCCAAAGGTTGTTTTTTTTTTTTTTGAAAGATCCCGAATTAAAATATAATATATTAAGCAGCGAACGTAAAAGTTACCTTATATTGGTTCAAGATAAAGAAGTTTCAATGAAAAACTCGTATGTTTTTGCTTTAGTTAAATTTTTTTTATTGTCTTTTTAAATATTTCTATATCAATTTTTATGGTAAATGTATGAAATATAACAATCTTTATTGTAAATTTACAAAATATATAAATTTTTAAATCAAGAAAATTTTTTAACTATATAAAAAAATGTATAACTTATTGTTAGTGTAATGAAAAATTACTTTCAATCAACCAATTTTAGTAAAAATTTCTTCTAAATAGCCTTGATTTTCATCTTCAAGAAGTTGTTTAGCTTCTTCGTCTAATTCAATAGAGGTAGTTTTCCATTTTTGACGAATGTTGGACATATATGGATCTGAAGTGCACAACAAAATAGTGATAAGGTCTTCATTAGTACAACATCTGGACACTTTCCTTGTGTTGTGCTCGCGAAAGAATCTGTAGTCTTTGTTCCTTTTTTCTTGCGCTTCTTCAGATAGATCTCCTATTGGTAGCATATTGTTTTGAATTATTTGTTCCCCATGGTAGAAAATTTTATGAACTGTCGATGGCATATATTTCCAAGGGTATTTTTCGTTATAAAGTACAGCTGTTTTATTGGCGTACTCTCCAAATTTTTTTGCATTTATCTTTCTCCTGCATGCTAGAACTTGTAATATGATTTTGAATCGTCTTATTAATTCACGATCTACACCTGTGATAGATGCTGCAGTTTCCGGATCGGAAAAAAATCTCCTTGCAGTATTTCCATCATTTGTGTTTCCTTCCCCTTGTTTTGGTTGGTCGATTACGAGGTCTAGCTGTAGATATTTTTGTTGAATTTGTTTTTTTTTTGCTTTCTTTTTTCTTCATTTTCTTTGTTTTTTCTCACTGTTTCGCCTAACGGACCAAATTCCAAATCATAACCCAATTTAAGAATATGCTCCATGAAACGTATTTTAGCATGAAGAGGGGACATTCCAAATTCGTAGGCTTCCTTAAAACTATCGTCTTCTGGTGGGGGTTGGCTTAATTGACTTGATGTCTTTTGACATATAATGCAGCTTGACGGTGACTTTGTTCCAGTTAAAGCTTGTGCAACTTTTCCATCAATCATTGTGAGACACATTTTAAAATGTACTTCAATGTCTTGGTCATCAAATTTATATATTACTGGTTGAAGTTCCTTAATTTGATCTTTTATTTTTTTAAGTTCTTCAGTTATGACATCTTTGGTTTCCTTTTTGAATGCAAATTTTATTGGTCTGCAATACTTTGTTGAAGAAGGAATTTCATTTTTCCATATATCAATTTCTGTTGCTTTACTAGTTACCGGCTCTAAGACGCTATACCTTTTTGTTAAGCGCAATGGAACGAAAGATACCAAAAATAAATTAGCATCTGATGAATTTTCGGCATAAAATTGCTTGTATTGTTTCTGACCAGAGGATCCATCACATCCCCATTTAGAAATTAAAGTAATGCTGCCATTACCAATTTTTTTTAAATGATCAGTATCAAGCGTATTTAGCAATCGTTCTGCAGTGTGTTCCAGGAGATCTTGCAATTTTATTTCTGCTGCTGCTGAAGTGAAACTAATAGCAGATTGTTAAGGTAAGCATTCTTTTTTGGCAGAAACTAAATCTCGATACTCTGGAAAAATCCCACAATTCTTTTCATTAGTTCGCTTCCGCAATTCCTTATATTGATTTTTGGTCAATTGCAAATCCAAAAATAGGGCGAGCGCTTCTTCCGGCGTAAATTTCTTATCTTCAGTTGGTGTAGGAATGCTTTTCAAAATCCTCTGTGTGCGCCTTAGGCTCACTTCTACTATTTTTTCAATTATTTCAATTTTATTTTTTTTTATTTTGGGTTGGTTGAATTTGGTGCAAAAATGAATCCTTAATAATTCTTTGGGAAATTTCTTCATTGATATTCTCCAGCTTGCGCCTTCGAAATCTTTCACTACATCCGTCAATTGGTTTTGCTGGTCGACCCTTTGTTCCACTTTCGTTTGCAGTTGTAGATGCACTCTCAAAAATAAGTTCCTTTATTAACCAGTCTTGGTAACGTTTGTACATCTTTGCCTTGCTATGAGAGCATTCAATGTACCGTCTTTTGAAATTCGATTCAAAATTAGTAATTTTTCCTTTGTGCATTTCAATGTCTTCTAGGTTACAATTCTTAAAGAAGTCGTTGCTCATTATGTGCAAAATTACATCGTCTACATCATTTCGTTGAAAATAAATATCTGCCAGATCTCTGTAACAATACTTAGCCATTGCACAAATTGTAATGAATAATAATTGTGGAAACATTATTATAAATACTCTTTCTTGCAATTATGTAAAATAAAAATTTTTATCGAATATTGATTTTAGACCAAACTTATTTGTTTTATGTATTATAGAGTGTACGTAGGGCTTTTTTTGTCAATTTTATTAAATGTAAAATAAAAATTCTTTATTTCATTATTTCCCGACGTTTCGTTGAGTTTTTGTCAACATCTTCAGGGGCATTTTATTTTGAATCTAAGACAAAGAAGAAAACAACAACAATATAATCCCAGCGTACAAACCAAATCAAACACTTAACAAAATATTCACAAACACAAAATCAACAATAAAAAAATTTCAGCAAAACATCGTAGTTTATGAAATTAAATGTTTGGGAAACAAAGAACAAGAATATGGGAGAGTATACACAGGCACAACAAAATGAAACTTACAAACAAGAATCGAAGAACATGAAACAGACATCAAAAAAGGGAGAGAAACAACTGAACTCTCACAACATATAAGAGAATCCAATCATACAGCTGATCTAAACGAAGTTATAATATTAGACAAGGATAAAAATAGCAACACAGGATATACAATAGAAAGCCTGAGAATACAGCAAAAAATAGACAAGACAATAAACAACAAGGAAGACATAGATAACATAAACTTAATATATTCGTATGCACTGTGATACTAGAGTTAAATTCTGTGATATAAATGTTTTAGTTTTCCAATAGTTTACTTATTTGTTTATTTATATATACTGTGTTTTAAAATCAATCAATTTGTGATGTCAAAATACACCAATAATTTTTATCTTTTATTACCACTTTTAAAAGCATAAAAAACCCACACCCTAACCCCTTTTAAAAGGTGAAGCATACCTGCTCATGTCTTAAAGGGCTATGTCGCAATAGTTTTTTTTTACCATTTACCTGTTATTTAAATTGATTCCCATTTTGTCAGGTATTTAAACTATATAACTCTAATTCAGACTATTAATGTTTTTTAAAGATACCTATGTAAATGTACCTGTAACAATTAAGCGCATTATATCTCAACCCTTTTTTATAAGTGTATAACAACTCACTGACACGCAAAAAAATACACCGCGGTGCACCGGTACGACCAACTTTTGTATTCATAACACTCAGACGGACGGACGGACATCGTTTAATCGACTCAGAAAGTGTTTTTGAGTCGATCCGTATAATAAAAGATGCATAAAGGTCCAATATTTTTGGCAGTTACAAACATCACCTCAAACTTAATATATCCTAACCACATAGTGCACAACTTTTGTATTCATAAATTTTGCAGAAAATATCTAACCTTGGGTCAGAAAAATTGTTCTGGTGCACACGGGCGGAAACTGGCGGGTATATAATGGGGTATAGGAGTGTAGGGGAGGGTTCGGACTATAGAAGAGTGCAAGATTTTTTCTGACTGCTTTTGACTGGCAGGAGTTATGCTCTATTAAGTAGGAGATTTTAGGGATATTTGGACCTTTTTTTAAATTTCGGAATTACTGGGTGACTTTACGTTTTTAACATTAATAGTATGGAATAGTATGGAAAATTATACAAAATTTATTTCACTTCAAAATCTTTTAAATCAAAAAAGTTACAGTCATTCAAAAATAAAAATTTACAAAGAAATTTTTAATTTTAGCAAAATACTGAGAAAGCCCATTTTCGAAGACCCCGTTCGCTGTGATATAGTTGAGGTAGAGTCGCAATTTTTTGGCTCCCGAGGTTTGCTAGTATTTACTTTCAAATGAATAACCATTAAAAATATGCATTTTTCGAAACCAGCTGCAATCGTTCATAAACGCTTCAAAAATTGACGTCTTGCTTGAATTTACTGCACATATTTTGAGAATATACATCAAAAATTGGTACATATGCCAGTGCCCGAGATACGCCCCTCTCAATGATTTAAGTTTATTGGGGCAATTAGATAACTACAAAAGCTTTAACGAATCAATCGCACGCGCCACGTTGAAAACTTTTCTGGGGCACCAGTGGTACCTATCCCCGAAGTTGGCTGCCTTAGCGTTTTTTGATGAACGTATCGACACCAAAACGTTGCGTTTAATGGTCCGAAATCTACACGTACCAAGTAACGGCAAAGAATTAGTAAAAGCAGTATTATCCGAAAACATTCTTAAAAATAAACAAATTCAAGATATAATATCCGAAGCCAGCCTAGCCTTTTTTGAAGCCTGCAACATATCTCTTGATTTTTTACAAACAGACCCGGAAAAATGGCATTACAACAAATCCTTTAGTGAAGCAAAGAATAAAGTTCAGCAATTGCACATGGTAAATGATTTCGCAGAACGCGGCGTGGCCATGGCTCATTCTTATATAAATGTAATAACTTTTGAAACAGACTTCCAGAATTTATTGCAGGGCATAGAACTACATCGCAAAAGTTCTAATAAATAATTGCAAAGCAAAAAAAATTTTTTTGATTTATTTTGGGTATGAGAAGTAAGCTGCCTAGAGTTTGGGGGGAGTTGCAAAAAATTTCAAAATCAATCATATTGACTCTCATTGCAACAGAACCACCCATATTTAATATTTGAAAAGAAGAAAATAAAAACTAACATTAAAACAATCCGATGCATAACTGGAAAAAAGACCTTAGAATATTTTTAATTACACAAAATGGGTACAAAGCGTAAAAACGGTATAACTTTGGAACGGTAAGAGCAAATTCAATAATTTTTTTTCTGAATGACTTTGATAGAAATTTTAAAAGTTACAAAGCATTACTTTCAAAATTTATGCCAAATTTACGAAAAAATTTCATTAAGGGAACCCAAATGAGCAAAAAAATTACCGAAACTTACGATTTATACACAGAAAAGTAAAGCTTGAACATTCTTCTTTTAAAATATTGACTTTGTAACAAAGAAAATCGTGGTTATGGGCCAAGTAATAAGTAAAACTAAAAAATTTCCGGGAATCCCGATTTTTTGGTAAAATTCGACTTTAGCGACCTCTAAACCTCTTCTGAAAAAAATCACAAAAATACTTTACCCTATAAGCTTTCAAAAAATGCTTGGGCACCCATTTTTTTTTGGGACACCCTAATGTACATAAGTCCATAAATATATACGAGAAATACGTAGTCGTTCTTTGTTCAATATCATTGTACATGAAATATCAAGTCACCAACATACGAGTAAATATAATATGTAATTATTATTGCGCTGCAATAATGATAAAATTGGTCAGCAAATTAAGGTAAATTACGGGTTGTAAAAATATACTTTTATTTAATATGTTGACCACATCACATTCCCGCAGTCTGACGTATTAGTCTACTATGTACTTAGTATCCAACAATAATACTTCTTTTCTTCGTCTGCTCGGCCTGTAGGCATAAAGATGGCAGCCACATCAACAGGATTGGTCGTGTTAGGCTGATAACCTGATGCGTCTGAAATTAAAAATCATTCTCAGTACAACTACAAGAAATCTACGATCTGGAAATTCGATGACGACTATATGCTTTGAAAAAGGACTACGATTTGGAACATGATATGTAAGGACGTTAAACCAAGTGGGCAAGTTGGCGCAGGCCAGTAAAATTTTGGAAAATTATAGACCGGCATTCTTGGGCATGAGTGAAGTCAGATGGAACCAATACGGTCAGATGACAACCTCCAAAAGACATACTTTCTTCTGGTCAGGAATGCCCAACGGAGAAGATATCCATCAATACGGAGTCGGAATGTTAGTAAACAATAAATTTCGAAATGCCGTATTGGACTACAAATTTGTAAATGAGCGCATGATGTTAATAAGATTTAAAGGTCACCAAAAAAATCTCACAGTTATACAATGCTACGCCCCTACCGGGGATGCCCAAGAAGAAACAAAGGATGCTTTTTATGATGCCCTTAACGAAACTTTAGCGAGTATTGATAAAAATGATTTGAAAATCCTAATGTGTGATTTCAATGCTAAAGTTGGCTCAGACAACGCGGAATTGCAACATATTATGGGAAAGCATGGCATTGGCGAAATGAATGATAATGGAGAACGGCTAGTTGAGTTGTGTGGAATAAACGAAATGAAAATTGGTGGCACCCTATTTCCACACAAACGCGTGCATAAAATTACATGGATGTCACCAGACAACATCACGCAAAACCAAATAGATCATATTTGTGTTAGGGCCAAATGCCAAATGGATTAACTCTTTGTGTGATGTCCGGAACCAGAGAGGAGCGGATATTGGAAAATATCACCACTTATTATCTGGAAGGATTGTTTTTAATTTAAAAAATGTGAAGTCAACCCAAGGCCAGACTAGAACCATATACAACATCGAAAGACTAGAGTCCCAGCGACATCGAGAAGCCTTCCTAGAGCAAGTGCGGAATAACGTAATCGAACCATCAACGTCGGCAGAAAATCTGAATGAAACGTGGAAGAATATTAAAGCCGTTGCAATCGATGCCTGTGTTTCAAAGCTTGGAAACAAGGCAAAAAAGAACGAAGACTTTATATCTCCGCAAACATGGGATTTGATTGATCAACGTGCAAGTCAAAAAGATAAAATTAATCGACTGCTAAACAAACAGGTAAAACGGTCGGTCCGAGAAGATAAAAAGAAAGAAATACGCGATATGACCATAGAAGCGGAAAATGCAGCTGAGCCTCATAACATGAAAGACCTGTATGGTTCTTTTTTGTCCTTCTTTTAAAAAAGAGAAAAAAAATGATTAAAACAGGGATTTAAGGTGTTAAAATATTCCGCAAAAATATTTGCCGTGATATTTTACTATAAGTCCCTGAACACATCAAAACGGAAAATTCAACCAGAAATTCCGAAATAAGACAATAATAAATGCTTTTTTAAATTCCTCAACAGTTTTTCCTATTTGTCTGCTGTCAAGTTCTTTCTAATTATATTTTATTAAGAGGCTGAGCTATCGGAGTGGTGGAAGTAGGTAAATATTCTATTCGAACATGCGACAAATAGGCTTACTTATGAGGTGCAGCGTGTCAATAAATAGGATAACTTTGCGATTTTTTCGAGAAATTTCTTCATTGAACGAAAAAATGATTTTCTCCCAGATTTCTTGTTTTATTGTCGGCTTTTCGATAACAAATACATGCTTATACTCATTTGAATTTTGTTTGATTATTTTTTAACAAATGTGTGATCCATTCATGAGTTTGACGCAGTTAAGCGAACACATTTAAAAGAAAAATATGTACACAAAGTAAATGAACCAAGGACAATGTTTCACTTTAGCATTACTTCAGCGTGAAACCTTCTTAAGCGGGAAGCATTTATTCGTGAAGTACTGTCTTTATAAAAATACAAGTAAGAAAATTATAGTCGGTTTAGACTTTATACCAAAATAAATTGGAATATGCAAAAATCATTCTTATACCCAAATTAAATAATGATTTCCGTCCTGTTACAATGTTTCCATTTTTGTCTAAGATGTTTGAAAAATTAATTTATCAACAGATAAATAAACATGTGAATGATAATGGTCTACTAACTGATAGACGGTCAGGATTTCGCAGCAAGCACAGTTGTGTCACTGCATTAATTGATGCTTACTTGTTATTGTGGACTACTCAACAGCATTTGACAAAGTCGACCACAATATCCTATGTATGAAATTGCCATCAATATTTCATTTTTCATCACCGTCTACCAATTTGATTTATTCTCATCTATCTGAAAGTTTTCAAAGCTCAATTCTTGGTCCCCTTCTTTATACTCTTTACACTAATGGCCTAATTAAATAATTATCACATTGCAGGATTCACTTGTATGCCGACGATATGCAGATATATATTAAGAGTAATAAAAGTCAAATTGGAAGGTGTGGGGATAAATTGGGTGTTGATCTGACTAAAGTTCACACTTGGACAACGGATAATGGTCTTTGTTTTAATCGATCTAAATCCAAATACTTAATTATTAAACGAGAGTCAGTTAACTTGAGTATTAAACTAATAGTAACTATGAACTATCTACCAATTCAAAAAAATTTTAAAAATTCAATTCAGAAATTTCGGTACAATCTTTAGTGATACTCTCACATGGTGTGATTACATAATGGTGTGATTACATATGGACAACTCAACACTTAATCCCCTTTAATATTCGACTTTACTGTATGGTTGTGAAATATTTGCAAATCTTGATTCTATTAGTAGAGAAAAAATTAAAGGAACTTACAATATTAAGTCTTTAATTTAGGAATATAAGATCATAGATCATCATACTCCAAGACCCTTTATGGTGTTAACATATATGATCCTTTAAAAATAACAACATTGATACTGATTTATACGCTCCTATGACATGATACAGATCAGAAAAAAATATTTTTCAATACTATAATTTTAATTAAAGCTTTCAAATAGAAACATTTTTCTTTTTCTTGTCTTTTATTATTAAACTCTTTCTTTTAACTTATACTCACTGTCTGTCTGTCTGTCTGACGTGGGTCAACCCCATTCCCCCTTATCCAATTGATCTGAAACTTGGCCAATAGTCTTGTTGTGACTACGGAGTAATTTTGGGGTAGTCACGCATAGTCACGCACAGTCACGGTGTGATCTAAATGTCATTTCCCCTCACCCAATCAATCTGACACTTGGTCGATATATTTGCTGTAAAGAAAGAATAACTTCGACATAGTCACGCACAGCCACGCATAGTCCGATCGATCTGAAACTTGGTCGATAGACTTGCTGTGCAAAAAGATTAACTTTGACATAGTTACGCACAGTCACGGAGTGATTTAAACCCCTTTTCCCCTTGTTGTGCCCAAAGATTAATTTTAAAATAGTCACGCAAAGTCATGCACAGTCGCGGAGAGATTCAAAACTCGTATTCATAAGGAAAGAAAGAGTTTTAATAAAAACTTTGATTTTATGGGTTGGATTATTGTATGTTTTAAATTTCTATTCAACGTTTTTTTAAATTTTGTTAACTTTTTATTCCATATACAACTATGTGGTTAGGGTAAATTGACTTTGTGCTGATGTTTGTAACTACCACTATATTTGACCTAACCCCATCTTTATTGCACTGATCGACTCAAAATCACTTCCCGTCCGTCCGTCTGTCCGTTTGTGTGCCCACGTGAACCTTGTAATCAAACTACAGCTCGCATATATGAATATATCTTAACGAAATTTTGTATGTAAGCTTCCATATGATGAATGCTGTTGAAACTAGTAAAAAACGGTTGTTCTTCAGACCTAGTCCCTATAGAAATGACCCCTGTCAGAACTACTTAAATTGCCATAATATCCGAATTATTATATATATCTCATTAAAATTGGGTTTGCATCCATCAATCAGTAGTTCAAAAACGAACTCTGTAGGCCAATTCTTAGTCATAACCCCCATATAAAACTGCTGCCCGACCATCACTTAAATCTATCAAAAACCAAATATATTTCATAGATTTATCTCAAATTCCGTTTGTAAATGTGTTTGCGAAAAAGAAATGATTTTGCCAAATATGGTCAGCATCGGTCCATTTTTCGACCTATTCCCCATGTAAATATAGCATTCGATACGAACTTTCTAAAATCTGCAGGCAAAGAAATTAATAAAAACTCCATTCAGATTTGCGTTTTGCTTATTTTTATACCCAATTAGTTGGACCTAAGACCAATTCTCTAGACCGCCTATAATTTTCTCAATTGATATATTGTTTTTTTTTTTATTATTTTTTGATATTTAATTTTTTTTTTTTTTTAATTTTTTTATATTGTTTTCAAATTGTTATTATTTAATATGTAATAATTATATGCAGTAATATAAAAATTTTTAATTTTGTAGCAAGGAAAATAGAAATAAATAATTAGAAATATACTCTTATTTGCGATTAAAAAGTTTACAGGGACACACAGACGGACAGACAGATGGATGGTCGGTCATCGCTAAATAAACTCAGAAACTGATTCAGAACCGATCGATTTAATGAAAGGTAGGTCCAGGTCAAATATTTTTCGTAATTACAGACATCAGCACGAAGTCATTATACCCTCACCGCATAGTGATATAGAGGTAAAAAAATTAATAAATATCGAAAAAAAAAACTGGAAAATTTACAGAAAAATTATGAAAAATTTTATTGAGTTCACAACATATATTCTTTAAGTTCAGAAACACCCTTTAGTCAGAAAAACTTCATTAGCGCATTAAATATTGTTAGACTTATAACTATAGGTCAAATTTATAGAATCTTATCAAAAACTTACCTGTTCAATGCACTTTAAGTCTCTGCAAAAATGTCTATATATGTGATAGGGATACTAGGATGCAAAAAAGGATATAAAAGCTGATGTTCCACAGGGCAGTATTCTGGGCCTGCTCTTACATATTCTATATACAGCGGACATGCCAACTATTGAAAACACGATTACTTCAACCTTTGCAGATGAAACCTTTGAGTATTCGCGAGGACCCCTCAACAGCATCTACACTTTTACAACGACAAATTTTACAATAGGAGTACTGAATAAACAGGAGGAAAATAAGACTAAATTATCAAAAATGCATCCACGTTGCTTTTACGCTCAGAAGAGGAACATGCCCTCAAATCCGAATAAACAATCAGCAATACCGCAAAGTAAAAAAAAATGTAGCAACTGTGGTAAGAAACACACCGCAAATGACAGGGGCTGCCCAGTTTACTCTACTCGATTTTATTAAAACAAAGAAACATGCACACATATCGAAAACAATTTACACGCAATCATGAAATATTAACACAGCTGCTCCTAGAAATTATCCAATTAATACAGACCAAAAATATTCAATCATATGCTAATGTTGTACGTTCACACCCCGCTGTAACAAATTTCGAATGCTATCCGCTGAATAAAATTTAAAGTAAACTTGATACTCTTGTTCAAACGATAAATACAGTCACGATCGCTATGTTGATGATGATGAAAATGATATTGCAAGCTATGCTAAGCAAACCATGAACTGTTTGAAAATATGTTTCTGGAACGCAAACGGCTTAAGCCAACATAAAGACGAAGTTGACCATTTTCTTAGAGACATTCAAATTGATATTTTGCTTGTCTCTGAAAGTCATTTGACTCATAGGTGTCTCTTTTCACTGCGTGGATACACTTTTAATGATACTAAGGATCCAAGAGGAAGAGCCTATGCTGACTCAGCTATCCATATGGCAACTCTTACGACACTGAGAATAGTGGAAATTGATAATAAATGCAAAAATATTTAAAAAAAATTCAAAAATAACGATTTTTGTTTGGACAGAGTTGTATCTTCTGAAATTAATACGAAGTTCACTTGTCACAATTACTCTCTTTTGTTAATTATACCCTATACCACTATGTGGTTTGGGTATAATGACTTTGTGCTGCTGTTTGTAACAACCAAAAATATTTGACCTACACCCATCTTTAATTATATCGATCGAATCAGAATCACTATCTGATTCGAATTAACGATGTCCGTCCGTCTGCGTGTCCATGTAAAGTTTGTAATCAAGTTGTAGGTCGCAAATATGAATATATTTTGATGAAATTTGGTATTTAATCTTTCATCGGCCATGGGATGATCAGTATTGAAATTGGTGAGAATCGGTCCATGTTCAGACCTAGCCCCCATACAAATGATCCCTATGAAATCAACATAAATTGCCATAAGATCCAAATTATCATACAAATCTTAGTCAAATTGGGTTTATATGTATATATTACATCCATTAATCAGTAGTCCAAAAACAATCCCTATAGGACAACTCTTAGTCATAGGCCCCATATAGAGCTGCTTCCCCATCTTCACTTAAATCTATCAAAAAACAAAAATATTGCACTGATTCTTCCCAAATTTTGTTTGTATATATTTTTGCAAAATACAAGAGACTCTACCAAACATGGTCAGGATCGGTCCATTTTTGGGCCTAGTCACCATATTGGTATAGCATCCAATATGAACTTTTTCATATCTGCAGTCGAAAAAATTAATAAAAATCCCACTCAAATTTGGTTTATGCTTATTTGCTATATCCAATTAGTTGGACCGAAGAGGTAGGGTCTCTAAACCATGGTATAGGGTATCGTATAGTCGGCTAGACCGACTATAATTTTCTTACTTATTTTTTCTTTCTAATTGCTTATTAACATTGTACTTTTTTTAATGTAAATCACTCGAGTTTCAACCTTTGTTGAGAACTTAACAAAAAACACATAAAAAGTGAACAGTGAACAGCATTAAAAACTAAAATTCAATTTGTGAGAAAAAATTATTTTAAAAATAAAACTCTTTGACTTTGAATTAAAATAAAAACATTTAAAGTAAAATTAAAAAGTTTTGTAATTTGGATTTTGTACGAAAATATTTTTATAATAAAAATCAATTTATGTGAAAAAAAAAACATATTTAAGAAATTAAAACTCTGAACAAACCAAAAAGTACAAAATCTTAAAATTGTAAATCTTTATAACAAATTAAAATAAAGTATTAAAATTTAGAGTTTTTGATCCTTAAACATTTTGGTCCCATCGAACCAGATAAAATTTTGTAAATTTTTAAAAATAAAATTAAAAATTCGTGACCCTCAAAATTATTTCACGGTTAATTTAAAAAAAAATAATCTTGAAACGAAAAGTGTGACAAATAAAAATTCAAAGAAAAAGACATAAAACTTCAAAAAAAAAAATCAACAGCATCATTATCATCTTTTAAGGCCAGTATACACGGTCTAAATGCTTGACGTCATATTCATGTATGCGTGCATGAAGCTTTTCTCTTACACCATACTGCATAGCTCTTCAATCATTCATTTGATATTTGATTTTGTAAGAGTAAGAGTTAGTTTTTAATTTTTAAATTCGGCTGGGCCGAATCTTTGATACCCTCCACCTGCATCTTAAACTCAATATTACAACCGATATTGGGTACGGCAACCGCTTTAAAACTGTTGTCGGTACTGAAATTTAAATTTCGAATACCAATTAAATTTAAAGTTAATGTCTTTTCTTGTTGGCTAGTTTCTATTATAATTCCTTGTTATAAAAACAATGATATTGTCTTCCATAGAAAGAATTCGTTACTATTTGAAAAATGGCATTATTTTTCTCTTCCTAGAGTAGAGAATCCCTAATGATCCCTATAAGAAAGTTTTGAGATAATTCATGATAATTCAAAAATAAAAATCAACTGATTCTTGGCTAAAAATTATCAGATATTAATATTAAAAAAAGCTAATTTTAAAATATTTTACCTAATTACCTAGTAATTTTTAAAAATTAATTTTTAATTTTTAATTTTTAATCTTTAATTTTTAATTTTTAATTTTTAATTTTTAATTTTTAATTTTTAATTTTTTATTTTTAATTTTTAATTTTTAATTTTTAATTTTTAATTTTTATTTTTAGTTTTTAGTTTTTAGTTTTTAGTTTTTAATTTTTAATTTTTAATTTTTAATTTTTAATTTTTAATTTTTAATTTTTAATTTTTAGTTTTTAATTTTTAGTTTTTAATTTTTAATTTTTAATTTTTAATTTTTAATTTTTAATTTTTAATTTTTAATTTTTAATTTTTAATTTTTAATTTTTAATTTTTAATTTTTAATTTTTAATTTTTAATTTTTAATTTTTAATTTTTAATTTTTAATTTTTAATTTTTAATTTTTAATTTTTAATTTTTAATTTTTAATTTTTAATTTTTAATTTTTAATTTTTAATTTTTAATTTTTAATTTTTAATTTTTAATTTTTAATTTTTAATTTTTAATTTTTAATTTTTAATTTTTAATTTTTAATTTTTAATTTTTAATTTTTAATTTATAATTTTTAATTTTTAATTTTTAATTTTTAATTTTTAATTTTTAATTTTTAATTTTTAATTTTTAATTTTTAATTTTTAATTTTTAATTTTTAATTTTTAATTTTTAATTTTTAATTTTTAATTTTTAATTTTTAATTTTTAATTTTTAATTTTTAATTTTTAATTTTTAATTTTTAATTTTTAATTTTTAATTTTTAATTTTAAATTTTTAATTTTTAATTTTTAATTTTTAATTTTTAATTTTTAATTTTTAATTTTTAATTTTTAATTTTTAATTTTTAATTTCTAATTTTTAATTTTTAATTTTTAATTTTTTATTTTTAATTTTTAATTTTTAATTTTTAATTTTTAATTTTTAATTTTTAATTTTTAATTTTTAATTTTTAATTATTTATTTTAATTTTTAATTTTTAATTTTTAATTTTTAATTTTTAATTTTTAATTTTTAATTTTTAATTTTTAATTTTTAATTTTTAATTTTTAATTTTTAATTTATAATTTTTAATTTTTAATTTTTAATTTTTAATTTTTAATTTTTAATTTTTAATTTTTAATTTTTAATTTTTAATTTTTAATTTTTAATTTTTAATTTTTAATTTTTAATTTTTAATTTTTAATTTTTAATTTTTAATTTTTAATTTTTAATTTTTAATTTTTAATTTTTAATTTTTAATTTTTAATTTTTAATTTTTAATTTTTAATTTTTAATTTTTAATTTTTAATTTTTAATTTTTAATTTTTAATTTTTAATTTCTAATTTTTAATTTTTAATTTTTAATTTTTTATTTTTAATTTTTAATTTTTAATTTTTAATTTTTAATTTTTAATTTTTAATTATTTATTTTAATTGTAAATTGTAATTTTAAATTTTTAATTTTTAATTTTTAATTTTTAATTTTTAATTTTTAATTTTTAAGTTTTAATTTTTAATTTTTAATTTTTAATTTTTAATTTTTAATTTTTAATTTTTAATTTTTAATTTTTAATTTTTAATTTTTAATTTTTAATTTTTAATTTTTAATTTTTAATTTTTAATTTTTAATTTTTAATTTTTAATTTTTAATTTTTAATTTTTAATTTTTAATTTTTAATTTTTAATTTTTAATTTTTTATTTTTAATTTTTAATTTTTAATTTTTAATTTTTAATTTTTAATTTTTAATTTTTAATTTTTAATTTTTAATTTTTAATTTTTAATTTTTAATTTTTAATTTTTAATTTTTAATTTTTAATTTTTAATTATTAATTATTAATATTTAATTTTTAATTTTTAATTTTTAATTTTTAATTTTTAATTTTTAATTTTTAATTTTTAATTTTTAATTTTTAATTTTTAATTTTTAATTTTTAATTTTTAATTTTTAATTTTTAATTTTTAATTTTTAATTTTTAATTTTTAATTTTTAATTTTTAATTTTTAATTTTTAATTTTTAATTTTTAATTTTTAATTTTTAATTTTTAATTTTTAATTTTTAATTTTAATTTTTAATTTTTAATTTTTAATTTTTAATTTTTAATTTTTAATTTTTAATTTTTAATTTTTAATTTTTAATTTTTAATTTTTAATTTTTAATTTTTAATTTTTAATTTTTAATTTTTAATTTTTAATTTTTAATTTTTAATTTTTAATTTTTAATTTTTAATTTTTAATTTTTAATTTTTAATTTTTAGTTTTTAATTTTTAGTTTTTAGTTTTTAATTTTTAATTTTTAATTTTTAATTTTTAATTTTTAATTTTTAATTTTTAATTTTTAATTTTTAATTTTTAATTTTTAATTTTTAATTTTTAATTTTTAATTTTTAATTTTTAATTTTTAATTTTTAATTTTTAATTTTTAATTTTTAATTTTTAATTTTTAATTTTTAATTTATAATTTTTAATTTTTAATTTTTAATTTTTAATTTTTAATTTTTAATTTTTAATTTTTAATTTTTAATTTTTAATTTTTAATTTTTAATTTTTAATTTTTAATTTTTAATTTTTAATTTTTTAATTTTTAATTTTTAATTTTTAATTTTTAATTTTTAATTTTTAATTTTTAATTTTTAATTTTTAATTTTTAATTTTTAATTTTTAATTTTTAATTTTTAATTTCTAATTTTTATTTTAATTTTTAATTTTTAATTTTTTATTTTTAATTTTTAATTTTTAATTTTTAATTTTTAATTATTTATTTTAATTTGAATTGTAATTTGTAAATTGTAATTTGAAATTTTTAATTTTTAATTTTTAATTTTTAATTTTTAATTTTTAATTTTTAATTTTTAATTTTTAATTTTTAATTTTTAAGTTTTAATTTTTAATTTTTAATTTTTAATTTTTAATTTTTAATTTTTAATTTTTAATTTTTAATTTTTAATTTTTAATTTTTAATTTTTAATTTTTAATTTTTAATTTTTAATTTTTAATTTTTAATTTTTAATTTTTAATTTTTAATTTTTAATTTTTAATTTTTAATTTTTAATTTTTAATTTTTAATTTTTAATTTTTAATTTTTAATTTTTAATTTTTAATTTTTAATTTTTAATTTTTAATTTTTATTTTTAATTTTTAATTTTTAATTTTTAATTTTTAATTTTTAATTTTTAATTTTTAATTTTTAATTTTTAATTTTTAATTTTTAATTTTTAATTTTTAATTTTTAATTTTTAATTTGTAATTTTTATTTTTTAATTTTTAATTTTTAATTTTTAATTTTTAATTATTAATTATTAATTATTAATATTTAATTTTTAATTTTTAATTTTTAATTTTTAATTTTTAATTTTTAATTTTTAATTTTTAATTTTTAATTTTTAATTTTTAATTTTTAATTTTTAATTTTTAATTTTTAATTTTTAATTTTTAATTTTTAATTTTTAATTTTTAATTTTTAATTTTTAATTTTTAATTTTTAATTTTTAATTTTTAATTTTTAATTTTTAATTTTTAATTTTTAATTTTTAATTTTTAATTTTTAATTTTTAATTTTTAATTTTTAATTTTTAATTTTTAATTTTTAATTTTTAATTTTTAATTTTTAATTTTTAAATTTTAATTTTTAATTTTTAATTTTTAATTTTTATTTTTTAATTTTTAATTTTTAATTTTTAATTTTTGATTTTTAATTTTTAATTTTTATTTTAATTTTAAATTTTTAATTTATTATTTTTAATTTTTAATTTTTATTTGTTAAGTTTTAAATTTTAAATTTTAAATTTATAATTTTTAATTTTTAATTTTTAATTTTTAATTTTTAATTTTTAATTTTTAATTTTTTATTGTTAATTTTTAATTTTTAATATTTAATTTTTAATTTTTAATTTTTTATTTTTAATTTTAAATTTTCAATTTTCAATTTTTAATTCTTAATTTTAAATTCTTAATTATTAATTTTTAATTTTCAATTTTTAATTTTTAATTTTTAATTTTTAATTTTTAATTTTTAATTTTTAATTTTTAATTTTTAATTTTTAATTTTTAATTTTTAATTTTTAATTTTTAATTTTTAATTTTTAATTTTTAATTTTTAATTTTTAA
Organism: Cordilura impudica; assembly: GCA_963682025.1. Classification (NCBI taxonomy): domain Eukaryota; kingdom Metazoa; phylum Arthropoda; class Insecta; order Diptera; family Scathophagidae; genus Cordilura; species Cordilura impudica. Next base: position 177,393,571 of record OY821519.1, on the reverse strand, counting down.
TTTTTAATTTTTAATTTTTAATTTTTAATTTTTAATTTTTAATTTTTAATTTTTAATTTTTAATTTTTAATTTTTAATTTTTAATTTTTAATTTTTAATTTTTAATTTTTAATTTTTAATTTTTAATTTTTAATTTTTAATTTTTAATTTTTAATTTTTAATTTTTAATTTTTAATTTTTAATTTTTAATTTTTAATTTTTAATTTTTAATTTTTAATTTTTAATTTTTAATTTTTAATTTTTAATTTTTAATTTTTAATTTTTAATTTTTAATTTTTAATTTTTAATTTTTAATTTTTAATTTTTAATTTTTAATTTTTAATTTTTAATTTTTAATTTTTAATTTTTAATTTTTAATTTTTAATATTTAATTTTAATTTTTAATTTTTAATTTTTAATTTTAAATTTTTAATTTTTAATTTTTAATTTTTATTTTTTAATTTTTAATTTTTAATTTTTAATTATTAATTTTTAATTTTTAAGTTTTAGTTTTAAATATTTAATTTTTAATTTTTAATATTTAATTTTTAATTTTTAATTTTTAATTTTTAATTTTTAATTTTTAATTTTTAATTTTTAATTTTTAATTTTTAATTTTTAATTTTTAATTTTTAATTTTTAATTTTTAATTTTTAATTTTTAATTTTTAATTTTTAATTTTTAATTTTTAATTTTTAATTTTTAATTTTTAATTTTTAATTTTTAATTTTTAATTTTTAATTTTTAATTTTTAATTTTTAATTTTTAATTTTTAATTTTTAATTTTTTATTTTTAATTTTTAATTTTTAATTTTTAATTTTTAATTTTTAATTTTTAATTTTTAATTTTTAATTTTTAATTTTTAATTTTTAATTTTTAATTTTTAATTTTTAATTTTTAATTTTTAATTTTTAATTTTTAATTTTTAATTTTTAATTTTTAATTTTTTATTTTTAATTTTTAGTTTTTAATTTTTAATTTTTAATTTTTAATTTTTAATTTTTAATTTTTAATTTTTAATTTTTAATTTTTAATTTTTAATTTTTAATTTTTAATTTTTAATTTTAAATTTTTAATTTTTAATTTTTAATTTTTAATTATTAATTTTAATTTTTAATTTGTAATTTGTAATTTGTAATTTGTAATTTTTAATTTTTAATTTGTAATTTTTAGTTTTTAATTTTTAATTTTTAATTTTTAATTTTTAATTTTTAATTTTTAATTTTTAATTTTTAATTTTTAATTTTTAATTTTTAATTTTTAATTTTTAATTTTTAATTTTTAATTTTTAATTTTTAATTTTTAATTTTTAATTTTTAATTTATAATTTTTAATTTTTAATTTTTAATTTTGAATTTTTAATTTTTAATTTTTAATTTTTAATTTTAAATTTAAAATTTTAAACTTTAAACTTTAAATTTTTAATTTTTAATTTATTATTTTTAATTTTTAATTCTTAATTTTTAATTTTTAATTTTTATTTTTAAATTTTAAATTTTAAATTTAAAATTTAAAATTTTTAATTTTTAGTTTTTAATTTTTAATTTTGAATTTATATTTTAATTTTTAATTTTTAATTTTAATTTTAATTTTAATTTTAATTTTTAATTTTTAATTTTTAATTTTTAATTTTTAATTTTTAATTTTTAATTTTTAATTTTTAATTTTTAATTTTTAATTTTTAATTTTTAATTTTTAATTTTTAATTTTTAATTTTTAATTTTTAATTTTTAATTTTTAATTTTTAATTTTTAATTTTTAATTTTTATAATTTAATTTTTAATTTTTAATTTTTAATTTTTAATTTTTAATTTTTAATTTTTAATTTTTAATTTTTTAATTTTTAATTTTTAATTTTTAATTTTTAATTTTTAATTTTTAATTTTTAATTTTTAATTTTTAATTTTTAATTTTTAATTTTTAATTTTTAATTTTTAATTTTTTAATTTTTAATTTTTAATTTTTAATTTTTAATTTTTAATTTTTAATTGTTAATTTTTAATTTTTAATTTTTAATTTTTAATTTTTAATTTTTAATTTTTAATTTTAATTTTTAATTTTTAATTTTTAATTTTTAATTTTTAATTTTTAATTTTTAATTTTTAATTTTTAATTTTTAATTTTTAATTTTTAATTTTTAATTTTTAATTTTTAATTTTAATTTCTAATTTTTAATTTTTAATTTTTAATTTTTAATTTTTAATTTTTAATTTTTAATTTTAATTTTTAATTTTTAATTTTTAATTTTTAATTTTTAATTTTTAATTTTTAATTTTTAATTTTTAATTTTTAATTTTTAATTTATAATTTTTAATTTTTAATATTTAATTTTTAATTTTTAATTTTTAATTTTTAATTTTTAATTTTTTAATTTTTAATTTTTAATTTTTAATTTTTAATTTTTAATTTTTAATTTTTAATTTTTAATTTTTAAATATTAATTATTAATTTTTAATTTTTAATTATTAATTTTTAATATTTAATTTTTAATTTTTAATTTTTAATTTTTAATTTTTTATTTTTAATTTTTAATTTTTAATTTTTAATTTTTTATTTTTTATTTTTAATTTTTAATTTTTAATTTTTAATTTTTAATTTTTAATTTTTAATTTTTAATTTTTAATTTTTAATTTTTAATTTTTAATTTTTAATTTTTAATTTTTAATTTCTAATTTTTAATTTTTAATTTTTAATTTTTAATTTTTAATTTTTAATTTTTAATTTTTAATTTTTAATTTTTAATTTTTAATTTTTAATTTTTAATTTTTAATTTTTAATTTTTAATTTTTAATTTTTAATTTTTAATTTTTAATTTTTAATTTTTAATTTTTAATTTTTAATTTTTAATTTTTAATTTTTAATTTTTAATTTTTAATTTTTAATTTTTAATTTTTAATTTTTTAATTTTTAATTTTTAATTTTTAATTTTTAATTTTTAATTTTTAATTTTTTATTTTTAATTTTTAATTTTTAATTTTTAATTTTTAATTTTTAATTTTTAATTTTTAATTTTTAATTTTTAATTCTTAATTTTTAATTTTTAATTTTTAATTTTTAATTTTTAATTTTTAATTTTTAATTTTTAATTTTTAATTTTTAATTTTTAATTTTTAATTTTTAATTTTTAATTTTTAATTTTTAATTTTTAATTTTTAATTTTTAATTTTTAATTTTTAATTTTTAATTTTTAATTTTAATTTTTAATTTTTAATTTTTAATTTTTAATTTTTAATTTTTAATTTTTACTTTTTAATTTTTAATTTTTAATTTTTAATTTTAATTTTTAATTTTTAATTTTTAATTTTTAATTTTTAATTTTTAATTTTTAATTTTTAATTTTTAATTTTTAATTTTTAATTTTTAATTTTTAATTTTTAATTTTTAATTTTTAATTTTTAATTTTTAATTTTTAATTTTTAATTTTTAATTTTTAATTTTTAATTTTTAATTTTTAATTTTTAATTTTTAATTTTTAATTTTTAATTTTTAATTTTTAATTTTTAATTTTTAATATTTAATTTTTAATTTTTAATTTTTAATTTTTAATTTTTAATTTTTAATTTTTAATTTTTAATTTTTAATTTTTAATTTTTAATTTTTAATTTTTTAATTTTTAATTTTTAATTTTTAATTTTTAATTTTTAATTTTTAATTTTTTATTTTTTATTTTTTATTTTTAATTTTTAATTTTTAATTTTTAATTTTTAATTTTAAATTTTTAATTTTTAATTTTTAATTTTTAATTTTTAATTTTTAATTTTTAATTTTTTATTTTTTATTTTTTATTTTTAATTTTTAATTTTTAATTTTTAATTTTTAATTTTTAATTTTTAATTTTTAATTTTTAATTTTTAATTTTTAATTTTAATTTTTAATTTTTAATTTTTAATTTTTAATTTTTAATTTTTAATTTTTAATTTTTAATTTTTAATTTTTAATTTTTAATTTTTAATTTTTAATTTTTAATTTTTAATTTTTAATTTTTAATTTTTAATTTTTAATTTTTAATTTTTAATTTTTAATTTTTAATTTTTAATTTTTAATTTTTAATTTTTAATTTTTAATTTTTAATTTTTAATTTTTAATTTTTAATTTTTAATTTTTATTTTTAATTTTTAATTTTTAATTTTTAATTTTTAATTTTTAATTTTTAATTTATAATTTTTAATTTTTAATATTTAATTTTTTAATTTTTAATTTTTAATTTTTAATTTTTAATTTTTAATTTTTAATTTTTAATTTTTAATTTTTAATTTTTAATTTTTAATTTTTAATTTTTAATTTTTTATTTTTTATTTTTTATTTTTAATTTTTAATTTTTAATTTTTAATTTTTAATTTTTAATTTTTAATTTTTAATTTTTAATTTTTAATTTTTAATTTTTAATTTTTAATTTTTAATTTTTAATTTTTAATTTTTAATTTTTAATTTTTAATTTTTAATTTTTAATTTTTAATTTTTAATTTTTAATTTTTAATTTTTAATTTTTAATTTTTAATTTTTAATTTTTAATTTTTAATTTTTAATTTTTAATTTTTAATTTTTAATTTTTAATTTTTAATTTTTAATTTTTAATTTTTAATTTTTAATTTTTAATTTTTAATTTTTAATTTTTAATTTTTAATTTTTAATTTTTAATTTTTAATTTTTAATTTTTAATTTTTAATTTTTAATTTTTTAATTTTAATTTTTAATTTTTAATTTTTAATTTTTAATTTTTAATTTTTAATTTTTAATTTTTAATTTTTAATTTTTAATTTTTAATTTTTAATTTTTAATTTTTAATTTTTAATTTTTAATTTTTAATTTTTAATTTTTAATTTTTAATTTTTAATTTTTAATTTTTAATTTTTAATTTTTAATTTTTAATTTTTTATTTTTAATTTTTAATTTTTAATTTTTAATTTTTAATTTTTAATTTTTAATTTTTAATTTTTAATTTTTAATTTTTAATTTTTAATTTTTAATTTTAAATTTTTAATTTTTAATTTTTAATTTTTAATTTTTAATTTTTAATTTTTAATTTTTAATTTTTAGTTTTTAATTTTTAATTTTTAATTTTTAATTTTTAATTTTTAATTTTTAATTTTTAATTTTTAATTTTTAATTTTTAATTTTTAATTTTTAATTTTTAATTTTTAATTTATAATTTTTAATTTTTAATTTTTAATATTTAATTTTTAATTTTTAATTTTTAATTTTTAATTTTTAATTTTTAATTTTTAATTTTTAATTTTTAATTTTTAATTTTTAATTTTTAATTTTTAATTTTTAATTTTTAATTTTTAATTTTTAATTTTTAATTTTTAATTTTTAATTTTTAATTTTTATTTTTTAATTTTTAATTTTTAATTTTTAATTTTTAATTTTTAATTTTTAATTTTTAATTTTTAATTTTATTTTTAATTTTTAATTTTTAATTTTTAATTTTTAATTTTTAATTTTTAATTTTTAATTTTTAATTTTTGATTTTTAATTTTTAATTTTTAATTTTAAATTTTTAATTTTTAATTTTTAATTTTTAATTTTGAATTTTTAATTTTTAATTTTTAATTTTTAATTTTTAATTTTTTATTTTTATTGTTTAATTTTTAATTTTTAATTTTTAATTTTTCATTTTTCATTTTTAATTTTTAATTTTTAATTTTTAATTTTTAATTTTTAATTTTTAATTTTTAATTTTTAATTTTTAATTTTTAATTTTTAATTTTTAATTTTTAATTTTTAATTTTTAATTTTTAATTTTTAATTTTTAATTTTTAATTTTTAATTTTTAATTTTTAATTTTTATTTTTTAATTTTTAATTTTTAAGTTTAAATTTTTAATTTTTAATTTTTAATTTTTAATTTTTAATTTTTAATTTTTAATTTTTAATTTTTAATTTTTAATTTTTAATTTTTAATTTTTAATTTTTAATTTTTAATTTTTAATTTTTAATTTTTAATTTTTAATTTTTAATTTTTAATTTTTAATTTTTAATTTTTAATTTTTAATTTTTAATTTTTAATTTTTAATTTTTAATTTTTAATTTTTAATTTTTAATTTTTAATTTTTAATTTTTAATTTTTAATTTTTAATTTTTAATTTTTAATTTTTAATATTTAATTTTTAATTTTTAATTTTTAATTTTTAATTATTAATTATTAATTTTTAATTTTTAATTTTTAATTTTTAATTATTAATTTTTAATTTTTAATTTTTAATTTTTAATTTTTAATTTTTAATTTTTAATTTTTAATTTTTAATTTTTAATTTTTAATTTTTAATTTTTAATTTTTAATTTTTAATTTTTAATTTTTAATTTTTAATTTTTAATTTTTAATTTTTAATTTTTAATTTTTAATTTTTAATTTTTATTTTTAATTTTTAATATTTAATTTTTAATTTTTAATTCTTAATTTTTAATTTTTATTTTTAATTTTTAATTTTTAATTTTTAATTTTTAATTTTTAATTTTTAATTTTTAATTTTTAATTTTTAATTTTTAATTTTTAATTTTTAATTTTTAATTTTAATATTTATTTTTAATATTTAATTTTTAATTTTTAATTTTTGATTTTTAATCTTTAATTTTTAATTTTTAATTTTTAATTTTTAATTTTTAATTTTTAATTTTTAATATTTAATATTTAATTTTTAATTTTTAATTTTTAATTTTTAATTTTTAATTTTTAATTTTTAATTTTTAATTTTTAATTTTTAATTTTTAATTTTTAATTTTTAATTTTTAATTTTTAATTTTTAATTTTTAATTTTTAATTTTTAATTTTTAATTTTTAATTTTTAATTTTTAATTTTTAATTTTTAATTTTTAATTTTTAATTTTTAATTTTTAATTTTTAATTTTTAATTTTTAATTTTTAATTTTTAATTTTTAATTTTTAATTTTTAATTTTTAATTTTTAATTTTTAATTTTTATTTTTTAATTTTTAATTTTTAATTTTTATTTTTTAATTTTTAATTTTTAATTTTAATTTTTAATTTTTAATTTTTAATTTTTAATTTTTAATTTTTAATTTTTAATTTTTAATTTTTAATTTTTGATTTTTAATTTTTGATTTTTAATTTTTAATTTTTAATTTTTAATTTTTAATTTTTAATTTTTAATTTTTAATTTTTAATTTTTAATTTTTAATTTTTAATTTTTAATTTTTAATTTTTAATTTTTAATTTTTAATTTTTAATTTTTAATTTTTAATTTTTAATTTTTAATTTTTAATTTTTAATTTTTAATTTTTAATTTTTAATTTTTAATTTTTAATTTTTAATTTTTAATTTTTAATTTTTAATTTTTAATTTTTAATTTTTAATTTTTAATTTTAATTTTTAATTTTTAATTTTTAATTTTTAATTTTTAATTCTTAATTTTTAATTTTTATTTTTAATTTTTAATTTTTAATTTTTAATTTTTAATTTTTAATTTTTAATTTTTAATTTTTAATTTTTAATTTTTAATTTTTAATTTTTAATTTTTAATTTTTAATTTTTAATTTTTAATTTTAATATTTATTTTTAATATTTAATTTTTAATTTTTAATTTTTGATTTTTAATCTTTAATTTTTAATTTTTAATTTTTAATTTTTAATTTTTAATTTTTAATTTTTAATTTTTAATTTTTAATTTTTAATTTTTAATTTTTAATATTTAATATTTAATTTTTAATTTTTAATTTTTAATTTTTAATTTTTAATTTTTAATTTTTAATTTTTAATTTTTAATTTTTAATTTTTAATTTTTAATTTTTAATTTTTAATTTTTAATTTTTAATTTTTAATTTTTATTTTTTAATTTTTAATTTTTAATTTTTATTTTTTAATTTTTAATTTTTAATTTTTAATTTTTAATTTTTAATTTTTAATTTTTAATTTTTAATTTTTGATTTTTAATTTTTGATTTTTAATTTTTAATTTTTAATTTTTAATTTTTAATTTTTAATTTTTAATTTTTAATTTTTAATTTTTAATTTTTAATTTTTAATTTTTAATTTTTAATTTTTAATTTTTAAATTTTTAATTTTTAATTTTTAATTTTTAATTTTTAATTTTTAATTTTTAATTTTTAATTTTTAATTTTTAATTTTTAATTTTTAATTTTAATTTTTAATTTTTAATTTTTAATTTTTAATTTTTAATTTTTAATTTTTAATTTTTAATTTTTAATTTTTAATTTTTAATTTTTAATTTTTAATTTTTAATTTTTAATTCTTAATTTTTAATTTTTATTTTTAATTTTTAATTTTTAATTTTTAATTTTTAATTTTTAATTTTTAATTTTTAATTTTTAATTTTTAATTTTTAATTTTTAATTTTAATATTTATTTTTAATATTTAATTTTTAATTTTTAATTTTTAATCTTTAATTTTTAATTTTTAATTTTTAATTTTTAATTTTTAATTTTTAATTTTTAATTTTTAATTTTTAATTTTTAATTTTTAATATTTAATTTTTAATTTTTAATTTTTAATTTTTAATTTTTAATTTTTAATTTTTAATTTTTAATTTTTAATTTTTAATTTTTAATTTTAATTTTTAATTTTTAATTTTTAATTTTTAATTTTTAATTTTTAATTTTTAATTTTTAATTTTTAATTTTTAATTTTTAATTTTTAATTTTTAATTTTTAATTTTTAATTTTTAATTTTTAATTTTTAATTTTTAATTTTTAATTTTTAATTTTTAATTTTTAATTTTTAATTTTTAATTTTTAATTTTTAATTTTTAATTTTTAATTTTTAATTTTTAATTTTTAATTTTTAATTTTTAATTTTTAATTTTTAATTTTTAATTTTTAATTTTTAATTTTTAATTTTTAAATTTTTAATTTTTAATTTTTGATTTTTAATTTTTAATTTTTAATTTTTAATTTTTAATTTTTAATTTTTAATTTTTAATTTTTAATTTTTAATTTTTAATTTTTAATTTTTAATTTTTAATTTTTAATTTTTAATTTTTAATAATTTTTAATTTTTAATTTTTAATTTTTAATTTTTAATTTTTAATTTTTAATTTTTAATTTTTAATTTTTAATTTTTAATTT
>OY821519.1:177246277-177378777 GCA_963682025.1 Cordilura impudica | reverse complement strand
TTAATTTTTAATTTTTAATTTTTAATTTTTAATTTTTAGTTTTTAATTTTTAATTTTTAATTTTCAATTTTTAATTTTTAATTTTTAATTTTTAATTTTTAATTTTTAAGTTTTTAATTTTTAATTTTTAATTTTTTAAATTTTTAATTTTTAAATTTTAATTTTTTAATTTTTAATTTTTAATTTTTAATTTTTAATTTTTAATTTTTAATTTTTTATTTTTAATTTTTAATTTTTAATTTTTAATTTTTAATTTTTAATTTTTAATTTTTAAATTTTAATTTTTAATTTTTAATTTTTAATTTTTAATTTTTAATTTTTAATTTTTAATTTTTAATTTTAATTTTTAGTTTTTAATTTTTAATTTTTAATTTTTAATTTTTAATTTTTAATTTTTAATTTTTAATTTTTAATTTTTAATTTTTAATTTTTTATTTTTAAATTTTAATTTTTATATTTAATTTTTAATTTTTAATTTTTAATTTTTAATTTTTAATTTTTAATTTTTAATTTTTAATTTTTAATTTTTAATTTTTAATTTTTAATTTTTAATTTTTAATTTTTAATTTTTAATTTTTAATTTTTAATTTTTAATTTTTAATTTTTAATTTTTAATTTTTAATTTTTAATTTTTAATTTTTAAATTTTAATTTTTAATTTTTAATTTTTAATTTTTAATTTTTAATTTTTAATTTTTAATTTTTTATTTTTAAATTTTAATTTTTAATATTTAATATTTAATTTTTAATTTTTAATTTTTAATTTTTAATTTTTAATTTTTAATTTTTAATTTTTAATTTTTAATTTTTAATTTTTAATTTTTAATTTTTAATTTTTAATTTTTAATTTTTAATTTTTAATTTTTAATTTTTAATTTTTAATTTTTAATTTTTAATTTTTAATTTTTAATTTTTAATTTTTAAATTTTAAATTTTAATTTTTAATTTTTAATTTTTAATTTTAAATTTAAAATTTTTAATTTTTAATTTTTAATTTTTAATTTTTAATTTTTAATTTTTAATTTTTAATTTTTAATTTTTAATTTTTAATTTTTAATTTTTAATTTTTAATTTTTAATTTTTAATTTTTAATTTTTAATTTTTAATTTTTAATTTTTAATTTTTAATTTTTAATTTTTAATTTTTAATTTTTAATTTTTAATTTTTAATTTTTAATTTTTAATTTTTAGTTTTTAATTTTTAATTTTTAATTTTTAATTTTTAATTTTAATTTTTAATTTTTAATTATTAAGTTTTAATTTTTAATTTTTTATTTTTAATTTTTAATTTTTAATTTTTAATTTTTAATTTTTAATTTTTAATTTTTAATTTTTAATTTTTAATTTTTAATTTTTAATTTTTAATTTTTAATTTTTAATTTTTAATTTTTAATTTTTAATATTTAATTTTTAATTTTTAATTTTTAATTTTTAATTTTTAATTTTTAATTTTTAATTTTTAATTTTTAATTTTTAATTTTTAATTTTTAATTTTTAATTTTTAATTTTTAATTTTTAATTTTTAATTTTTAATTTTTAATTTTTAATTTTTTATTTTTAATTTTTAATTTTTAATTTTAATTTTTAATTTTCAATTTTAAATTTTTAATTATTAATTTTTAATTTTTAATTTTTAATTTTTAATTTTTAGTTTTTAATTTCTAATTTTTAATTTTTAATTTTTAATTTTTAATTTTTAATTTTTAATTTTTAATTTTTAATTTTTAATTTTTAATTTTTAATTTTTAATTTTTAATTTTTAATTTTTAATTTTTAATTTTTAATTTTTAATTTTTAATTTTTAATTTTTTAATTTTTAATTTTTAATTTTTAATTTTAATTTTAAATTTTTAATTTTTAATTTTTAATTTTTAATTTTTAATTTTTAATTTTTATTGTTTAATTTTTAATTTTTAATTTTTAATTTTTAATTTTTAATTTTTAATTTTTAATTTTTAATTTTAAATTTTAAATTTTAATTTTTAATTTTTAATTTTTAATTTTTAATTTTTAATTTTTAATTTTTAATTTTTAATTTTTAATTTTTAATTTTTAATTTTTAATTTTTAATTTTTAATTTTTAATTTTTAATTTTTAATTTTTAATTTTTAATTTTTAATTTTTAATTTTTAATTTTTAATTTTTAATTTTTAATTTTTAATTTTTAATTTTTAATTTTTAATTTTTAATTTTTAATTTTTAATTTTTAATTTTTAATTTTTAATTTTTAATTTTTAATTTTAATTTTTAATTTTTAATTTTTGATTTTTAATTTTTAATTTTTAATTTTTAATTTTTAATTTTTAATTTTTAATTTTTAATTTTTAATTTTTAATTTTTAATTTTTAATTTTTAATTTTTAATTTTTAGTTTTTAATTTTTAATTTTTAATTTTTAATTTTTAATTTTTAATTTTTAATTTTTAATTTTTAATTTTTAATTTTTGATTTTTAATTTTTAATTTTTAATTTTTAATTTTTAATTTTTAATTTTTAATTTTTAATTTTTAATTTTTAATTTTTAATTTTTAATTTTTAATTTTTAATTTTTAATTTTTAATTTTTAATTTTTAATTTTTAATTTTTAATTTTTAACTTTTAATTTTTAATTTTTAATTTAAAATTTAAAATTTTTTATTTTTAATTTTTAATTTTTAATTTTAATTTTTAATTTTTAATTTTTAATTTTTAATTTTTAATTTTTAATTTTTAATTTTTAATTTTTAATTTTTAATTTTTAATTTTTAATTTTTAATTTTTAATTTTTAATTTTTAATTTTTAATTTTTTAATTTTTAATTTTTAATTTTTAATTTTTAATTTTTAATTTTAAATTTTTAATTTTTAATTTTTAATTTTTAATTTTAATTTTTAATTTTTAATTTTTAATTTTTAATTTTTAATTTTTAATTTTTAATTTTTAATTTTTAATTTTTAATTTTTAATTTTTAATTTTTAATTTTTAATTTTTAATTTTTAATTTTAAATTTTAAATTTTTAATTTTTAATTTTTAATTTTTATTGTTTAATTTTTAATTTTTAATTTTTAATTTTTAATTTTTAATTTTTAATTTTTTATTTTTAAATTTTTAATATTTAATTTTTAATTTTTAATTTTTAATTTTTAATTTTTAATTTTTAATTTTTAATTTTTAATTTTTAATTTTTAATTTTTAATTTTTAATTTTTAATTTTTAATTTTTAATTTTTAATTTTTAATTTTTTAATTTTTAATTTTTAATTTTTAATTTTTAATTTTTAATTTTTAATTTTTAATTTTTAATTTTTAATTTTTAATTTTTAATTTTTAATTTTTAATTTTTAATTTTTAATTTTTAATTTTTAATTTTTAATTTTTAATTTTTAATTTTTAATTTTTAATTTTTAATTTTTAATTTTTAATTTTTAATTTTTAATTTTTAATTTTTAATTTTTAATTTTTAATTTTTAATTTTTAATTTTTAATTTTTAATTTTTAATTTTTAATTTTTAATTTTTAACTTTTAATTTTTAATTTTTAATTTAAAATTTAAAATTTTTTATTTTTAATTTTTAATTTTAATTTTTAATTTTAAATTTTTAATTTTTAATTTTTAATTTTTAATTTTTAATTTTTAATTTTTAATTTTTAATTTTTAATTTTTAATTTTTAATTTTTAATTTTTAATTTTTAATTTTTAATTTTTAATTTTTAATTTTTAATTTTAAATTTTTAATTTTTAATTTTTAATTTTTAATTTTAATTTTTAATTTTTAATTTTTAATTTTTAATTTTTAATTTTTAATTTTTAATTTTTAATTTTTAATTTTTAATTTTTAATTTTTAATTTTTAATTTTTAATTTTTAATTTTTAATTTTTAATTTTTAATTTTAAATTTTTAATTTTTAATTTTTAATTTTTATTGTTTAATTTTTAATTTTTAATTTTTAATTTTTAATTTTTAATTTTTTATTTTTAAATTTTTAATATTTAATTTTTAATTTTTAATTTTTAATTTTTAATTTTTAATTTTTAATTTTTAATTTTTAATTTTTAATTTTTAATTTTTAATTTTTAATTTTTAATTTTTAATTTTTAATTTTTAATTTTTAATTTTTAATTTTTAATTTTTAATTTTTAATTTTTAATTTTTAATTTTTAATTTTTAATTTTTAATTTTTAATTTTTAATTTTTAATTTTTAATTTTTAATTTTTAATTTTTAATTTTTAATTTTTAATTTTTAATTTTTAATTTTTAATTTTTAATTTTTAATTTTTAATTTTTAATTTTTAATTTTTAATTTTTAATTTTTAATTTTTTAATTTTTAATTTTTAATTTTTAATTTTTAATTTTTAATTTTTAATTTTTAATTTTTAATTTTTAATTTTTAATTTTTAATTTTTAATTTTTAATTTTTAATTTTTAATTTTTAATTTTTAACTTTTAATTTTTAATTTTTAATTTAAAATTTAAAATTTTTTATTTTTAATTTTTAATTTTAATTTTTAATTTTAAATTTTTAATTTTTAATTTTTAATTTTTAATTTTTAATTTTTAATTTTTAATTTTTAATTTTTAGTTTTTAATTTTTCGTTATTCATTATTCATTTTTCATCTTTCATTACTCATTTTTCAATCTTAATTTTTCATGTTCGATTTTTCAATTTTCATTTTACACTTTATTTTCATTTTTTTCTTTCATTTTTTAATTTTCGTTATTCATTTTCCACTTTCCATTTTTAATTTTTCAATTTTCATTTTCCATATTTAATTTTTTAATTTTCAATTTCATTTGCCATTTTTCATTTTTCAATTTTCATTTTCCGTTTTTTGTTTTTCAATATTCATTTTCCATTTTTCATTTTTAAATTTTCATTTTCCATTTTTAATTTTTCATTTTTCAATTTTCATTTTCCATTTTTCATTTTTCAATTTTCATTTTTCATTTTTAATTTTTCAGTTTCAGTTTCCGTTTTCCATTTTTCCTTCTCCATTTTCCATTTTTGATTTTCCATTTTTAGATCTTCAATTTTCAATTTTCATTTTTCATTTTCCAATATCCATTTTTCGTTTTCATTTTTTCTTTCATATTTTTTTTATTATAACGTGGTAACGATAAAAAAATATGTGGCAATACTACTAACATGAGCTATGTTGTTGTGTTCTTGGTATTGTTAATATATATGCATATTATTTTTGTGGCATTTTTTTATGTTGTTGTACAATTATTATGTTCAACCACTAAACTGTTACAACAAACACACTGGGTTTTATGTTTTTTTTTTTAGAGATATCTACATATTTTTGCTCGTATCTAATCACAGTGATGCCCGATGTAGCCAATTTTCATAATTTTTTATAACGTGGTAACGATAAAAAATATGTGGCAATACTACTAACATGAGCTATGTTGTTGTGTTCTTGGTATTGTTAATATATATGCATATTATTTTTGTGGCATTTTTTTATGTTGTTGTACAATTATTATGTTAAACCACTAAACTGTTACAACAAACACACTGGGTTTTATGTTTTTTTTTTTTTTTGAGATATCTACATATTTTTGCTCGTATCTAATCACAGTGATGCCCGATGTAGCCAATTTTCAATACCAACCTGCTGGGAATTATGGCAAATGATATTTTTGTAACCTTATCCAGTGAGGTGGCTTTTTTTGTGAATGAGTGTGATTTTAACAGACAGACAGACAGACGGACATCGCTATATCGACTCGAGCTGTGATAAGGATCAAGAATATATATAATTAATGGGGTCGGAAATTAGTTTTTCGATGGTTACAAACGGAGTGACAAACCTCTATATACCCTCTGCCACTGAAAATAGAAATACTAAAAATTAGAAATACTACATAAAGTGATTCTATCAAATCAAATATATATCGTCAAAAAAGTTTACCTGAAAACGTGCCGTCGAAGGCTCTTCGTCAAGTTCCGATAGTGAATTGTTATCTAAAACCTGAAAAAGGACATACAGACATACATTGATATTTATTTAATTGGTAATTATGGTTTCTTACATATGAAAAAATCGACTTACCAAGGCCAGTAGATTATTGCGGTTTTGTGTGACAACCAATAAGCCATCTAAAAATTAAAAAATTGTGGCAAACTGTATAATGCCAATGTACTCTAATATTAAGTTTTACAACTCTGTTGTACGGTAGTCTATTATTTTAGAAATTCATACGTTTAACTCAATATATGGATTTGAATATGAGAAAAATTGTGAATAATATTGTCAAAGAAAACGCGTACTACGATCACTCGGAAAATATTTTATTAGCAATGTTGTTCGATAATGAAAAAAGAACACGAGATTTGGCTATAAAAAAAATGTAGACTACCGTAGCCATAAGGAAGATACGTTGGAACTGAGAGTTTATAAAAAACCTATCATAAACTTCAAGACTTCCAAAAATAATTCATTTCAATTCATATCTAATATAACTCGTTTGCAATACTGAATTTAATTGAATTTTTTCATTTACATTTCATACGTTTCTATTTCTTAAGTTGTACTTTGGTTAAAATAATGAAGAATATTAAGAAAAAATATATTTGTTCATTCAAAGAATAAATAAAAAAAACGAATTTTTTGACTTAAATTGAATGAAATCGATAGAGGTCGTATATGGGTACCCCACATAGTTTTCAGCGAAATTTCGCCAGGCCCGAAAACGATTTTAGCTATGGTTTCTTGGGCAAAAATACTTGTTCTAATTTTTTGCCCCCCTACAATTTGACCAACCCTAATATATAAATATATATCTATAATTTTAATAGGCTATGCGATTTTGTTACCGATGTTTTGTTCTACCGTTTTATCCCGATTTTTACCAAACTTATATTATTTGCAAGGTATTTCTCTTTAGTTGTTCACCAGATTTATGGATTTTTATTTTTTTTCCTTTATTTTGAGTAAATTGCACTTAAAGTTCCTACTAGACCGACTATATGATACCCTATACCATGCGTTTAGAGACCCTATCTCTCAGGCCCAACTAACTGGATATAGAAAATAAGCATAAATCAAATTTGAGTGGGATTTTTATTAATTTGTTTGGCTGAAGATATGAAAAAGTTCATATCGGATGATATATCTATATGGGGACTAGGCACAAAAATGGACCGATCCTGACCATGTTTGGTAAAGTCTCTTGTATTTTGCAAAAATATAGACAAACAAAATTTGAGAAGAATCAGTGCAATATTTTTGTTTTTAGATAGATTTATGTAGGTGAAGATCGGGAAGCAGCTCTATATGGGGCCTATGACTAAGATTTGTCCCATAGGGATCATTTTTGGACTACTGATTAATGGATGTAATAAACACATACAAACCCAATTTGACTAAGGTTTATATGATAATTTGGATCTTATGGCAATTTATGTTGATTTCATAGTGGTCATTTGTATGGGGGCTAGGTCTGAACATGGACCGATACTCACCAATTTCAATAGCGTTCATCCCATGGCCGATAAAAGATTAGATACCAAATTTCATCGAAATATATTCATATTTGCGACCTGCAGTTTGATTAAAAGCTTTACATGGACACACAGACGGACGGACGGACGGACATCGTTAAATCGAATCAGATAGTGATTCTGATTCGATCGGTATAATTAAAGATGGGTCTAGGTCAAATATTTTTGGTAGTTACAAACAGCAGCACAAAGTCATTATACCCAAACCACATACGCTATGTGTGTGTTTATTAAATTTGTTAATGTATTTATACCCTATACCACTATGTGGTTTGGGTATAATGACTTTGCGCTGCTGTTTGTAACTACCAAAAATATTTGACCTAATTATACCGATCGAATCAGAATCACTATCTGATTCGATTTAACGATGTCCGTCCGTCCGTCCGTCTGTGTGTCCATGTAAAGCTTTTAATCAAACTGCAGGTCGCAAATATGAATGTATTTCAATGAAATTTGGTATTTAATCTTTTATCGGCCATGGGATGAACGCTATTGAAATTAGTGAGAATCGGTCCATGTTCAGACCTAGCCGCCATACAAATGACCCCTATGAAATCAACATATATTGCCATAAGATCCAAATTATCATACAAATCTTAGTCAAATTGGGTTTGTATGTATATATTACATCCATTAATCAGTAGTCCAAAAATGATCCCTAGTGGACAACTCTTAGTCATAGGCCCCATATAGAGCTGCTTCCCGATGTTCACTTAAATCTATCAAAAAAGAAAAATATTGCACTGATTCTTCTCAAATTTTGTTTGTATATATTTTTGCAAAATACAAGAGACTTTACCAAATATGGCCAGGATCGGTCCATTTTTGGGCCTAGTCCCCATATAGATATAACATCCAATATGAACTTTTTCATATTTACAGCCGAAAAAATTAATAAAAATCCCACTCAAATTTGGTTTATGCTTATTTTCTATATCCAGTTAGTTGGGCCTGAGAGATAAGGTCTCTAAACGAATGGTATAGGGTATCGTATAGTCGGTCTAGACCGACTATAATTTTCTTATTTGTTGTTAATGAGTTTGTTATCTTCATTTACAATTATAATAAAGCAAAAAAAGTGCTGGTTTGTGAATTGGCTAAGTTGAAAAATAAAGTTGCCTAGAAATTGCACTCGAATTTCGAGCGCTGGAATCTGCTAGTTATATTTAATAGTTTTGTACAGAAGAACTGATAAATACCAAATCAATAATAATATGATATGATTGAGAAGGAAAAAATTTAATATCCATTTTAATGAAAAAAGTTCTCGAATAAATAAGTCACGTTAACAAATTATAGACCAAAAAATAATAATAAAAGAAGTGGAAAATACTATTACAATATATTTAAACATTATTAAAGCGAGCATACTCCACAAGTTTGTTTCTAAATACATTTGAAGAAAAAGAAGATGATCTGAGTTTACGTGGTAGAGACTTCCAAATTCTCGAAACTCTTACCTGAAAAGAGATTTCAAGAAGGGAGGTTCCTATGCGTGGGTAAATTAATTGAGGATTCCGAAAGGAACGTGAAAAAATGAAAAGTAGAAATAAATATTCAGAACAATAGTATTTCAAAACTTTTAAAAAGTGCAATAGAATTCGAATATGCGAAAAAATCCTAAAACTACATCCGAAAAAAACCACAACATGATTGGAAATGGATACACACATTTATATGATACACAAAACGAAATATTTTATTAACCAGAAGGTTATATTTACGAATCTCCCTACCCATAGATGCTGTAAATACTTCAGCACAATAAAGAATATTCGACATTAATAATGCATGTGCGATACTTTTCCTAAAATGTGGAGGTAAATGAAGGTTTAGAGAATATACCCTTCATAAAATAATGTTCACTTTTGAAAGAAATTTCATACACTCAACTTATTCTACAGGATCACGATTAATCGTAATCGAGATACTAACTTCAGAAAAATGTGATTTAAAAAACCCTTCAATGATTGAGAAAAGATCATTAGTATATAACACAAACAGTAAGGGTCCTATAACAGATCCTTTCGGAACACCACTAGTACAACCATCCAATCAGAATCATAATTTTTAAGCGCCCCGGTAGGTGAGTAGGTAGCGTGCTCGCCTATCATGCGGGGGTCGTGGGTTCGATTCCCACCAGAGGCTTTGGTCTGTCGCTGCAAAAACCAGCCAAATGGTCTTTGTCACCCGGCTTATCCCTGGACCCAAATTAGAGTACAAATTTACCTTGTATTGTACTGAATATAAATATGTTAACTGACGTCTTAAGTTTATATAAATATGAAAAAATTAATTGACATGACATTCGAGAAAATCCAAATAAATTACAAAGTTTTCGAATTAACTTTGTATGACTTACACGATCGAAGGCTTTAGATAAATCAAGGGATAATAAAACTCCTACATGATTCTTATCAACAACTCTTCTTATAGAATCAGTGAGACGTAATAAAGGAGAAGAGTTGTTGTAGCCCCTATGAAACCCAGATTTATACGAACTGATTTAACAGTTTTCATCTAAATATTTCATTATTTGTAACTCCATAACAGGCTCCACTATCTTTGATAGAATGGGAACAATAGAAATTGGTCTAAAATCATTACTGTCATGATTCGAACTTTTGTTGCCAATTGGCACTACTTTGGCCACTTTCCACTCTTCCGTAAGAACAGAATATGTAAGATTGTTATTTAGAAGATACAAAAATTGATTGTGAATTAATGTAAATATCAACTTAACGAATTTTAACTGCATTCCATCGGGACCACTAGCGTTAGATTTAATACTATACAGAGCAACACAAAGTTCATAAATTTAATTTAATACATACCACACCAATCAGAAGCTTCGAACCTTGAGTATTAGTTTCAATAACGGTAGACTCAAAATTAACGTAGTCTTCAGATCTAAAGATAACCACCCCACCTCCTCTTACACGTTGGTCTATCCTTTCTGTAGAACGAATAACGCGGAATAGCAACAGCATTCGAGGATATGTGCGAATGCACCAATGTCCCACTAACTCCAATAATATCTAAAAACAACCGCTAAGAATATGCTTTATCTCATCAATTTTAGTCGATGAAGCCGTTACAAAACTTCGATAGTCAAAGTGACCGATTCTAACACCATTTACTACATTTCCAAGACTTGTACGCAAAAAAAAGGTGTCGTGTACAACCGGACCTTAATTCAGATTTACAGCCATAATTAAAATTAATTAATTGAATTAATATAAAATTAAAGTAAATAACTTGATATTAATAAGATGTGAATACATATATATATATATATATATATATATATATATTAATTTAAATGTATAAAATTAATAGAGAAAATCATAAAATGAACATAAAAGTTATTCCTGTTGGTATAATTTATATTTACTTATTTTATATCCGCATATTAGAAGAGTTTGAACCATCAGCTTCATTGTGAAAATTGATACAACGCTGAAATTCCTGAACCATAACCGATTTATCCTTGAAAGTTATTCAGTATTTATGTAGGAAAATTTAAGAATTCTTCCCTTGCTTTTTAAGTGTCTACATACAGTAACAAGCTTACTAGCATTTGGTTTTAGGTGATCACTTAGAAGAATGCGGCCCATTATCTCCACGTTATTGTTTGCGTTATTGACAACATCTTTCAAGTAAATAAATTTACCATATGAAAATAATTTAAATTAATTAGCCAAATGAAGGAAAACATTATAAACTACAGTAATTTTCATAACTGGTTCCCGTAGATTTTTAAACAGAATGTCACTTCGGTCTAAACGTCTTTGTAATATATAATTGAAAGCTGATAATTCTTGTATTCTATCATCCGCAGCACTTTGTATGTTTTCAAAATTTTTAACATTTTGTTGACAATCTTTAACATCAGATTTGACCACGTTTCAATTCGAAGAAAAATCACTGTGCCCTTTTCTACCATTGGATTAACTGTAACCTTAAAAACTTTGACCATGTTATGCATTTGTTGTTTGATTTCTTTTTTTTTGTTCTCCAAATTTCTGGTTCATTTTAACACAAATATCATCGAAGCTCAATTTAATTTGCTTCTCAATGTTGCATGCAAAGGTCACATGAGTACATATTTGAAAATTTTGTTTTTCAATAAAATCTCAATCTGATCATCAGTAACATCAACACAAAGTGGGTGAAAATAATTTCCACAATCACCACAACAAATACTTGTTTTGGATTTTAAAACATGCTTTGGGCATACTGGACAGTGATATTCTTTAATTCTTGGAGCCACTAATATGTTTATTAAATAGCAAAATGGAGCTTTCTTTAATTTGAAAGTGTACAAAAAAGCAACGTGTTTATAGACACAGAATATTTATGCTTATATCCAGGATAATTTAAACTTTTCCAAATAATATAATCACCAACTTGAAAAAACAAACTTATATATGTACTGTTTGAAAATATAAAACAACTTTTAACTATTTTTATAATTTTCCTTAAAAAAATTCATAGCAGCGAAAATAAATTATCTACCCATTGCAAGTGCTGCCAAGTTATCATGATTTCAAATTATAAATAGTAAGCATATGTAATAAAACATTTTGGTAAAACATAACATGTCATCCTTGCCAATTTTATTGTAATTAATGAAGAACTTCAAGCTGGTTTACGTTTCAATCGTGTAGATCTTCTTCTCTAAGGTGGAGTTGTAGGTGAGTATCTCTAGTTGTACGAAGGGGTGGAGCTTGTTGTGAAGCTGAAAGCAATTCATAAAAGTTGTCCAATACGTTGCGTGACGTAGTCGTTGATTCTTCTAATAATGACGGTAATATTGAAAGTGGTGAAGTTGAATTGTGGAAAATAAATAAGACATCTCGGAATGTGAACTAGAACAATTTTATAATAAATATCGTGCAGTTTGATGAATATCAACATATTCTGAATTCATTTTTGAAAATCGAAGTATATTCTTATGTCTTCTAATAGTTTTGTCACCAATTTTAACAGGGTACATTACATTTCCAAGACGTTTCAAAATAGTTCCGCGTAACCATTTTTCTCCCGTTCCAAAAAGCTTGCACATAACAATATTTCTGGACTGGAGAAGCATTACAATCGTTACTTGACGGAGTAACTGAGGGATTTTACAGTGATAATAAAATAAGAGTTTGGTGTCCATGAACAATTTCAGATGGAGACTTACTATCTTTATTAGGAGTCGCTCAGTATATAGTGAGGTACGCTAAAACTGAATTTTCAAAATAATTGCCGCTAGCTAATTGTTTATTTAAATTGGTTTTAAATGAAAGAACAAATATTTTAGCTTGCTCAATAGATGCTGTATGGAATGGGGCAGTGGTTAAATGTTTAATTATATTTTTTTCACAGAACTGGTTAAATTCTTTTGATGTGAATGCTGTTCCGTTGTCCGTGACAATCGATTTAGGCAACCCTCCAATAGCAAATATGCTTTTTAAGGATTTAATTGTAGAAGCGGATGTGGCATTCCTAGTTTTAATTATGTACGGAAACTGCGAGTTTTAATCGATCACTACTAACCACATAAAATCTTTAAAAAGACCTGCACAATCCAAATGTGTTCGCTGACAAGGGAATGTAGATACTGGCCAAGAAGAAAATTGTCTTGGTGGATCAGAAGTGCATACATTGCAGGCATGATGCGAAGAGGCTATTTTAATAATATCATCGTCAATATTTGGCCACCAACAATAACGTTTACTTAATTGTTTCATACGAAAAATTCCCCAATGACCTTGATGTACAAGTTGTAAAATCTTAACTTTAAGAGAGTTTGGAATTACGATACGGTTATATACTGTTTGTAAAATTAAAACGTCATTAGTTTGTGTTAAATTTAAACTATGGCGGAAATAATGTATCAGTTCCTTGTCCATTACTTGGCCAGGGTAACCATTCATTACATAATAATGTACTTTACGTAAAATTTAATCTCTCTTTGAGAATTCAGCAACTTGTCTGGAATTCAGTGGAAAATTATCTAAATGATTGTCCATGTGAATATCATTTATCTCGATGGACTGATCAAAATCTGAATTTGCTTTGTAAGGAAGCTTAGAAAAGGCGTCCGCTTTACTATGTTGCTTAGTATTTCTATACTGAATTTCATAAGTGTAGCCTGGCAGTGTTAAAGCCCACCTTTGTAGTCTATGTGCCGTTGTACTATGAATTCCTTGAAATTCCGGATTAAATATCGATACGGATGGCTTATGAGAATTGATCAAAACAAATTTGCGACCACATAAATTATCGTGAAATTTTCGAACGACAAAAATAATGGAAAGAGCTTCCTTTTCGATCTGACTGTAATTTTTTTGGTGGTGTGATTAAGTCTTTGAGGCATACGCAATTGGTCGTTCTGAACCATCAGAAAATATGTGCGAAATTACGGCTCCAATACCATATGAAGATGCATCTGTAGCTAAATTAATGGCAGATGCTCGTCAAAATGTACAAGCTGTGCTAACTCTATCAGTTGTCTTTTTAATTCATGACCCCAAAAAAAAATTTTTTTTTCTGACGAAGAAAGGGACCACAGACAGATGAATAATTTTTTAGAAAAGAGCAATAATAGTTGACTTTTCCGATCAAACATTGAAATTCCGCAATATTCTTTGGGCGAAGCAGATTTTTAATAGTTTCAGTTCCTGAAACTAAAGGATATACCCCAGAATAATTAATAACATGGAAAATTCCGAAAACTTGCAACGAAGTCCACTATCACTTAGTTTTTGAAACAATAGACGTAAATTATTGAAGTGTTCCTCCTCAGTTTCACCAGTGCATATAATATCATTTAAGTAATTGACATATCCAGGAATTCCACTGATTGTTTGCACAATTAGGCATTGAAAAATAGCTGGTGCACTATTGTATTGTATTGTATAAAGACGTGTTTGAAGTACTGCGACCGAAGTGATCTATTGTACTACCCTCTGCTAATAGGTTATCCCTATAAAATCTCCTTCAATGCAGAAGCCATCAGGAATTCTAGGATGTAGGTTGGTTCTAGTAATTTTATGTCGCTACCTAGTATTTGGAAAGAGCCCAGGTGCTTTTTTATTTTGTGGATTAACGCTCCACAGTGCCCAATTATGTACTCTGGTGATTCGGTTTCCTCATCACAGAATCTGCACATGAGGTTTGTTACAATTCCTAACCTGCTCAGATGTTCCCTGAGCCTATAGTGAACAGCTTAAATCACCGTTCTCAGACCATTCTTTGACAATCCAATACAGGACCCAAATCTCTTCTTGTTGTAGCCACTCAACAAGATTTTGGATTGCCTTAAGCCCAAGTTGCTCGAGAAAAATTCCCGTCTAACACAATTCTCATGTCCCCTGAGTACGCCTTCCCATACTTCTTTTCCTATTCCACAAAATGGTTCCGGCCCTATTAATTTTGTGGAAGCTTCCCTTCTGGCAAGTTAATCAGTTTGCTTATTACCTTGAATCCCAATATGTCTCGGGACCCAACAAACGCTAACCTTGTTGTGTTTACCTAGCTCATTTAGTTTCTGTAGACAGTCCCATACTAACTTAGAGTCTACTTCGTAGGAGCTTAGTGCTCAAATAGCAGCTTGACTATCTGATAAAATGGTTATGTTCCGTCTTTTGTACTTCCTATTCAAGTTGATTTGTGCACATCTATCGATGGCATAAATTTCCGCTTGGAAAATGCTTGTGTGTATTTCCATTGGCTCGAAGTATTTGGTTCTAGGTCCGAAGACTCCCGGCCCTGTGCCACTTTCGGTTTTTGACCCATCTATTTTCCATTAGATTGTATCTTCTATTAGAGAATATGAAGTATTTAAACCGCTCCATTCTCTGTTATTGATAGATTCTGCGACAAAGTATTTCTTGAAATCGTATTTCTTCTAGACATTGTCTATGAGGCAATCTAGGAGGGAGTAATCATTAACTTGGCTTATTCAGTTCCATTGCCCTTTATAAAGCCTGGTAATAGGTATATCCGCCTTCATTCTGATTGCCGTTGCCCGGGCTTTCCTCTGCACCACTATATGTAGTGGGCTTAGGTCCAAGAGTGCTTCAAGTGATGCCGTTGGGCACGTCCTCATTGCACCCATTATCCCAATGCACGCTACTCTTTGCATCTTACTTAGCTCCATTTGAGTTGACTTCAGATCTGTTCTTTTGACCCACGCTATAGCTCCATAGGTTATAATTGGGCGGACCATCATAAAGTACATCCAGTGCAAGATGCTTGGTTTACATCCCCAGGTTTTGCCCGCTACCCTTCTGCACATGATTGTAGCTCGCTTGGATTTCTCAATGATGTGGTCGACATGTGCCTTCCATGTTAACTTGTTGTCCAGTACTATCCCCAGATATGTCACCTCTATCTTGGGTTCGATGTCTTCTCTCAAATTTGAATTGCCCTCCATCTTGGAAGTTCCCTTTTCCTGGTAAATGGTACAATAGCGGTCTTCATCGGATTGATGTTCAATCCTGTTGCCCTGCACCATTGGCATATAATCCTCAAACCTCTTTGTACAGTGTCACATAGGGTTTCCTCGAATTTTCCTCTTGGTATTAAGACTATGTCGTCCACGTAGCCTTGAAAGTTTCACTAATATTTCGTCAACAACCAGACCACATCAAGGGTGAAAGAACTCCTCCCTGTGGACATCCTCTGATTGTGTTGACGGATATGGTCTTCCCCATCCATTATGATATCATTGGGTCTACTCCTCTTTGGTTTAATGGCCTTTCTATTACTTCGTGTGAAGTGTTATCAAAGGCTCCTTCTATATCCAGGAAGGCACAAATGGCTATTTCCTTTTCATCTATTGATTTCTGAATAATTTTTACTACGCTAGTGAGAGCGGTCTCTGTTGATCTGCCTGCTCTTTACGCATGCTGGCTTGGATGCAAAGGTATATGCTGTAATATCCCACATCTTAGAGAGTTGTCTACATCTTTTTGAAGTGTTTTCAACACAAAAGATATTAGGCTTGTCGGTCTGAAGGATTTTGGATGGGGGGTGTCCTTTTCCCCCACTTTGGGTATGAACACCACTCTTGCCCTCCTTCATGCCTTTGGTATGTACCCCAAGGCCAATATTTAACATGAATGGTAATAATTCCTTCAAGCCCTTTTGTAAGAGGGCAAGAACAATACCATCCGTTCCAGGTGATTTAAAGGGTTGAATGGTACATAAAGCCCATTCTAGTCTTTACCTAGAACAAATTTCAGCTGCTATTTGCCTGCTTGCCCGACTAGGGTTTCTTGGTCCGTTACTCGACCGCTCGTTGTCTTCTGCCACACTTCCTGGAAAATGTGTTTTGATAATAGCACCGCCCTGTATTAGCCGTTTTTAGAGTATCTACCGTCCTCTTTCATAAGTGACATCGTCATTTCTGGCCCACATTTCGCAAAAGCTTTGTATAGCCTTGCTGTTTCTGGAAGAAATTCTATATTCTCGCAGAGATTTCTAACGCTAGTACGTTTAGCTTTCCTAATTTCTTTATTAAATTCAGTTAGTTTGGTTTATAATGCTCCCACTGCCCGTTACGCTTTACCTTATTGCAGATCCTACGAACTTCGGTTCTGAGTGTAGATAGATTTTTGTTCCACTAAACTGCGTCCTTCACTAGCTACATCAGCTTTCATACTGAAAAAGTCCCTACGGGGTATTTACCACAAGAAGGGGTTGTGACTCCATTTCTTCATTTGTATTTGTAGATACGCTTCTGACAAATCTATCTTAGAAAACAATTTATCTTTTTTAAGTTCGTGGAATTGGATACTGCTCTATATCCATTTGCGGATTAATAGTCACTTCAAAACCTGCGCACACACGAATCTTGGTGTTAGGCTTCGGTACAATAACTAGTGGTGATGTCCATGGGCTATACTTTAGAGATTTCCATATACCTAATTCGATTAATCATTCTGCTTCGTTCTCAAACGAGTCGTGAATTGAATATGGTATGGGTCTGGGTTTAAAAAATGTTGGTCTAGCATCAGGTTTCATGTAAATATCTGCATTCATAGTAGTACATAAACCTAGCTCGTTTGAAAATAATTCCTTAAATTCGCTACAAATAGTCTTCAACCCAGAAGTTTCTTCTACTCTGAAAATCTGAACTATCTTGATTCATCATACCAATTAAAACAGAAAATATTAAAATATTCGTTAGAACTTGGGACGATTAGACATAAACGTTTATGTTCATCTTGTATATCAACATTAACTTCCAATGAACCCAAAACAGGAATCTGAGTCTAACTGATGTTGGTTTTATTATTAAAGGATTTGTAACTATTCAGACCAATAACTGAGCACATAGCTATTGTATCAAATTGAAATTTAATGTCTTGATTATTTATTTTAATACCTGTTTTTATTTTATTCCCTGATCTAGAAATAACATTGTCATTGGCATCGCATGAAAAAAGCGCATTATCATCTTGATTTTGATTTACATACCGGAGCGATGTGTCCCAACTTGTTGCAAATGAAACATTGCGCCTTTAAATACGTGCATGAACTCTTATCATGTTTCTTAAAACAACCACTACATGGTGGTCATTGACGTTTTTGTTCTTGATAATTCTTCTGATGTTGGTTCTTTTGATGATTATGTTGCTGCTTCTGTTGTTGGTGCTTTTTATGATTATGTTGCTGATTCTGTTATTGACTATGCTTTCTGGAATACTGCTTTACAACGAAAACTTCACTTTCGTTGGCCTGATTAGATTTGATACTACTAACCGTGAATTAAGCTTTCTCAAAAAATTAGCAAATTCATCATTTTTTATCTAAGCTATACGCTTTTTGAGATCAATGGATGCCCGGTTGAAGTGGTCTTTTTCCTTGGATTTCTAGTCGATTGACAAATCCTTCTTCATCTTCGTTTATTCCTTGCTAAATTTCGTATTTCCTGGATTCCTTAGGTTCCTGTTTTTGTGGAGTTGACAAAAAGCAGCTTCGTGAATGATATTTGTAAACTTTCAACGGAAAAGTCTTATTCATAATTAGTTTTAATGTGTAGTATATGCACAATTATGAATGTCAACGTACACGAGACAAACATAATATGCATATATGCAATGTTCAAAATAATAACAAACATACTGTGCACACTCATTAACAAACAGTTATTTATAAAGGTTATTGTTCCATTTATGAAAACAAGTATGACGTATGAATAACTTTTGTAATTATAATTATTCAGCAATAAGTATTTTCTTTTAGTACATAAACACTGAAAATTGTAGAATAAATTAATTGTAAAAACGTAACTGAAAAGTCAACTTGTTTTTAATATTCAACCATTGGGCATTTTAATGCTCGTATAATATAGGCAGGAGTGCTAAGATAAAACTCAAATCCCTTTTTTTAATTTCAAACAATAGAAATGAATTCATTAGCAAGTTGTTAATAAATTCATTACAAATGGATATATTTAAATCTATATTTTTATTTAACCAATAGTGAAGAGAGCTAATATCAGGCTTGTGTGTAAATAGTTTCCAGTTTTTGTGTATAGTGTGCAATGGAGTACTGAAGTTCAAAATTATTGGTGTGTGTTCTAAACTATCTAACCATCTAAACTATTATCACTATCTATCATCACTATCTATCAAGTAAATTACTGTATATTCCCGAATAAACAAAAAGTCTAGTAAACCTGTAATATTGTATGAGTCAGCTGGCCAATTATAATTAATTTGTAAAGTTACCTCCCATTAGGATTAACAAGCCTTGATACCAACCATGGATGCTTGACATTGAAATAATCGCCAACAATAAATCTAGATCCTAGATTTCTGAAAAAATTATCATAATAATGAGTTTTATTGCTGGTCTTGATGGAAAATACACGGAGTAAATGGCGATATCAACGTTGTCACATCTTATTTGGATTCCACTAGCTTGTATTGTAGGTTTAACACTGGTTCAAAAATATTATATTTTAAGCTAACAGAGCCTGCATGAGGCACCAGGATGATTGGCTACAATAATCTCAAAACCTTTAATTAAAAAAAAATAAAATTGAAGGTGGGATTGTTGTAAAAAGCTTCTGAAATTAATAATAATATATGTATGTATCTATAAAATTGCATTTAAGAATGAGTTCAATTTCCATTAAATTTATTTGCACAATTTCATTATAAAGATCAATACTTCATATTTTTTAAAACACTGTTCTGTCTCTTAAGATCAGGGTTGTATATCAACCTATGTATATATGTACATAAAGATCAATTCCCGTGCATTAATCTCACAGAAACTCGAAAAAGCACGATCAATTTTGTGTGTTTCAGTGGCCAATATACGCACAATGGAATATTGTAAGATACGTTGATTATAAAATGCATGAGCTGGCGGGCCAAGTTAGTTTACATTATATTCAGCAATGATTTAACTACATTTTTTATGTGTAATTGAATTGAATTCATATTGTTGGTCAAAAATTATTTTAGGGTTTCTCCTAGAAAAATTAAAAAAAAAACACATTCAACCACGACTATGCAATGGAAAGAGACTGGCTGTAAAAAAGCTTATAACCAGCGTCATCGAGGCGATGATTATCAAGGGAAAGTATAAAGAAGAGGAATATTTTGATTCCGCGTATCCTGATGATTGGAACAGACTTGCGATTCGATTTTAAACGGCTGGAATTCGCTGTAAATCTGGAAAGCCATCACCTTTGTTTATTCACGCGCTGAAAACATAACGATAAACGTAGTTTACCAGAAATCTTTGCATTGAATACTAACTGCATTTATATCTAATATAATTACAAAAGCGTTTCATTTAATAACCAAACGAAATCTAAACCTTACACGGTGTGCCCAGTATTATCAATATCAAATAATTAGAGATGGAAGGTTGATGGGGATAGATAACAGACTTTCTAAAGTTACAATAAACAATTTTAGGTGGTACGATGTTCACCGGCTCATTTACATTCGTATCAAAGAACTGCAACAGATACATAATGTTCGTTTACACTCGAATATCTACTCGGATTTCGTTGCAACCATTCTCTTTAGATCAATACAAGTATTTATTGTTTGCATATGAGAATGACGGAAAAAAATGGAAACAATTTTTTTTCATTTGTTTTATATTTTTTGTAATAAATAGTAAATTTAAAATACAAAACTAAAAAACACTTTTAAAACATGAAGTCGCATATTAGGTGCGGTTTAATAAGTTTTAAGTGTGTATTAAAAAAAAATTAATGATACAAAAGTAAAAAAACATTTCATGGCATTTATCACTTTGCAATGTAAAAAGTCTTACATACAAGGATCTGCCGAAAATGGCCGGCAGTCCTCAACATCCAAGATGTGAATTTTTCAACGACTTTATTCTTGTCTGTCGCTGTGACAGTTTTTAAAATTTGCGTCTTTTTGATGCTTCTGCAGCACGGGTGACGATTTAAATTAGACGTCTGTCCATTGTAGTACTTTAATACTTTACAGCAAGTGCGGCAGTAAACAAAACCTTTTAGCACAGTTTCGTCCGGCTTTAGTATCTCTGACAAAACATTCCATACGAAACTTCGGCCCCTCTCAGATTTTCCTGATTTTTTTTTTAAATCTTTTTATTTTCACTTTTTTCAGCATAACTTGAAGGGACTCCAAATTTTTAAACTACTAATGCGTTCCGAAAAATGCCCGACTCGAAATAACTTTTGTTACGTTTGTGGCTTATTCGCACCAAGTAAAAATTTGAAAAATATTACGAAAACAGTGGTTAATTCTTTTAAGAAAATATTCGTCGGAAGTCGTGTGCGACTATTGCTATAGAAATTTATGCAAGTTTACTGATGGAAGGTCTACAATAAAGTACTCTGTACCAACAATTTGGCTACCACGTACGGAGCACTGCAATGAATTGTGCTACTTTTGCGTAACTTTTACTCAAACTAAAGGGTACCAATACTTTCGCCGCAACAAAATTCGCTACGCTAATGTAGAATCGGTTATTCCAGCGGTTCTGTACTCACCAGAAGAATTAAGCCATGGAGAACCAACAGTGGTACCAACAATGCTATCAACATTTCTTGCATCGAATGCGAGATGCGAGAGTCCAGAAGTATCGGAATTTGTACCAACACCCAGTGAACTTGGGACTGCAGTGCCGCATTTAGTAACGCAAGCCAACTTCAGTGACCTTGTACGAGACGGAAATTTGTCGAGGAGAACAGCGGAACTCTTTGCATCACGCTTTAAGCAGTGGAATATAGTGGCGGCTGATTTTAAAATAACAGCCGCTCATGATCGACGTAGCACTATTCCATATGACGAATTTTTTTAAATTGCACGAAGATCGGGAAAAAACCTGGCTTATTGTTATGATATTGATTCGATGTTTGCAAAAATTGGTTACCCTCATATTTCAGAGGAGTGGCTACTTTTCATCGATGCATCGGTCAACAGCCTTAAAGTCGTGCTGCTTCATATCGGTAACAAACATCCATCTGTCCCGATCGCATATGCCACAAACCTCAAAGAAACATACGAAGGCATGGAATTAATATTACAGCTGATAAAGTACCAAGAGCATAATTGGAATATATGCTGCAATCTGAAATTGGTCGGATTACTCATGGGTGTTAAGCGTGGATTTCCGACCCACCAGCGCTTTTTGTGTACATGGGAAGGTCGCAAAAGAGATCAGCATTACACTGAATTTAAGTGGAAGCCGCGAACATGCTACAAAGTAGGCGTAGAAAGTATAGAGAATCTACCATTGGTGCAGCCATCTCAAATCATTTTGCCACCACTACACATTAAGCTCGGTCTCGTATCAAATTTTGTTAAAAAACTGGATCGTGAGGGCGAGGCGATTGCAAGTTAGCGCAAAACTGAGCGACGCAAAGATTCATGCAGGTAAATTTTTAAGAAGTCATTCAGCAACTTTATTTTTTTTAATGATGTGTATGATGTGTATGATGATGGTATTTTCAATGGTCCGCAGATAAAAAAAAATAGTTGCAAGTTAAGAGTTTTCATCAAAATTGAATGCTATCGAACAACGTGCATGGAAAGGCACAGTTGCCGTTATTGAGCAGTTTTTTGGCAACAAACGAGGTGCCAATTATAAAAATATTGTTGCAGAAATGATTTTGGCAAATGGCGAAATGAGCATATTAATGTCGCTAAAGATCCATTTCCTTCACAATCATTTAGATTTTTCCCTGATGATTTAGGAGCTTGTAGCGATGAGCATGGCGAAAGGTTCCATCAGGACATTGCGGCTATTGAAAAGCGCTTTAAAGGACAAGACATTACAAATATGCTTGGCGAATACTGTTGGTCTATTTGTCGTGATACTGACACAAATGCTTACAAACGCAAAAATAAAAGGCCTAAGTTTCTTTAAAAGCATTGAAATTTTTAATGTAACAATTTTTAATTTTAATATAACAAAATTAATAAAAAAAATTCGGTTTTTTAACGAACTGAAACCGTTACAAAAAAAAAACCGATAACCATTTTTTCTAAAAAAAAAAATCAGGAAAATCTGAGAATTGATAAAAATCTATTTTTTAAAAAATTTGACGTGATACAGACATTTCCACGAGTCTGCCTGCAAAAATTCAGCTTGATTGGATCACGGAAAAAGGTTTAAAAATCGATCCAAAGTCTTTCACACAGGCGGACAGACGGACACTACGAGCTTTATACTTTATACATAAAAAAAAAATTCTGACGTGTACATGAAAATCGCCGATACACGTGTATTTTTATTTTTTTCCCCTTTCCGAAAAAGTATATTTAGTTCATAGGACAGAACAAAAGCTCGTTTTTGTAACGCGGTGTAATGATAAAAACTAAAACTTGAAATATCTGCTTTCACGTTAAAAAAAAACACACACAATTAACTGAACCAGCTTCGGGTAAACAATGTTTACTAAACATGCAACTGCTAGCAAAAATTTCATTTTGCTCACACATGTAAAAAGCACGTGGTCGTTTGTATACTAATGAGAATATTCGTTCACACTCGAATAACTAGCCGAAAGTTTCGAGTAAGCTACACAAACTCGAATTTTTCCGTTCGGGTGTGCAACTCGGTCGAACAAATAGCTGATGAGTGTTGCGTTGACTTATACCTTATTTGTATCGAGGGTGATTGAACATTCATTTTTTTTTTTTCAATTTGTATAATTTTAGCATATCTTTCTTTGATTGTAATTTAATTCTCATTGAGATGACTTATTATTTGTCGATGACAAAATGTCACAAGCGTTGATGTGTCCAACGACAGTTGTGCTATTTACATTCTCTGCACTGTATTTATGTGTGGTTTTGTGTTATCTCGTTGATTGTCTATTTTAATTTAAATTTTTTAAACCAAATTTTTTTTAATACAAAAAGACCTTGGTAAAGTTGATGAATGAGATGTTGTATGGGACTGCTGAAAGCATCAGAATTAGGTGTGTTAGATATACGATGTGTTTTGTGTAATATATTACATGAAAATACATTTGAATACATTAAGAAGTAAAAGAAATACCAGCGATAAAAGCCTTCAAATTCAACGGCAAAGAAAGTCATCACCACAATCGCGTAATTTTTATTTTTAGTTTTAATTCAACAAAGAATTTATAACAAGATGAAAGTCAAATGTATACAATTTACAACTTCCATAATGTATGAGAGCTTTGATTATTCCTAACCAATGTGTTGTGATTTTGTGACTATTTGTATTTCTTATTAACAATAAAATGTATTCAGTCCTAAATCTTCTAAAGATTTCGCTATATTTCTCCACACGAATTCTTCGACACTTGGCTTAGCAAAAATGTTTAGCAAAAAAAAAGAAGTGATCAATGTTTTCATACGCATGAATATTTATGTCATGTTATCTAATAACATTTACCCTTCAATAGCATTCATATAAAAATATCTGTAAGTTTCTACATTTATGTATTTAGTACGAGAGTCTGTTTGTAAGGCCTTTTAGTCACGTATTTATCATAAAAGTATTTACGCATAAGACTCCATATGCTAAGACGTGACAATGCATTTTATTACTGTCCTCGATTATAACAAATTGTAAAAATAACACTAAAAGCCAAAAGTCTTCCACAGAGTAACAATAAATAGATTTCCGAAACATGACAAATAATGGTATCATATGTTTCACACAAAATTCATATGATTATGCATGAACTGGAGGAAAGCTAATGAAAAATAGTAATAAAATTATAATAATAAATAAATATTCATTCAGATTTGACTATTTGGCGATTTGTTGTACCGATTTATTGAAGGACAAAATTGTGGTTTAGTCATCCTTGCATGATTTTGAAAAATAAAAAAAAATAAAAATTGGATGAGATCATCGTGGAAAATATTTCTTTTAAAATGCTGTATTTAATGTAAACTAGAATTTACATATAATAAAAGATTTGTCATATAATAAAACATTAATTAAATATATAAATTGTCTTAAACATTTTATGAGATAGTAATAACCTCTTTGAGTTTTAGGAAATGCAAGTATTTTGTGTACAAAATATTGTAGTCGTACCAGTATGCACCTTGTTGTATAGCCAGAGCTGTCGGCCAGAAAGTGCAATTGGTTCTGTCCACTTGTGCTTATCTATGCCAATTCTGTTCTAGTCCTAAGCAATATGATGAGCATTAAAACCACCATCATTTATAAACTAACATCATTTATAAAAAACGCCAAACATTTTAAACGACCATGACACATAAATACATATATCTGCCAACTGACAAGCTCTACTATCAAGCGCGGATCTACGGGGGGGGGGGGGTAAATTTCCATTCCCCTCCCGCCCCCGTAGATCCGCGATAGTTTTAAACTTCATGCACAAAATTGTGTTGGTATTGGTACGGATGGTTGCCCTCTAATGTTAGCAGAAAAGGCACAGTGAAAGAAATACAGGAGGAACCAACCAACACAAAAAGGACACCATGCTATGCTCATAAATTAAATAACTCCTTATCTTAAAGCATTAAAGTTCCACTCATACAAAAAATGACTTCGCTTGTAAAAGAGACATCAAAATTTTTTAAAAATCAACACCCAAAAGGAATAATGTTTTAATGAAATTTTTTGAATCAAAATTGTCAATATTGTGTGAAACTAGATGGGTGGAGCGGCATGATACAATATTACAATTTGCAAGTAATATTAAAAATATATTGGAGGCACTGGAGCAAATATCTCATTGGAAGGACAGAGATACGTCCACAAAGGCAACAATTTCAATAAATTCACTATGCTCATTTGATTTTATATGCGGATTGTATATCCTTAGTGATATTCTTGGCCTCACACAACCCATGAGCATAATTATGCCAAAAAAAAAGACCTAGACTTATGCAAGGGGTCAGACATAATAAAGACTCTTTTAATGAGCCTTCAGTATAAAAGAAGCGAAGTAGAGGAAAGCTTTAAATTTATTATGCATGAACTGGAGGAAAGCTAATGAAAAATAGTAATAAAATTATAATAATAAATAAATATTCATTCAGATTTGACTATTTGGCGATTTGTTGTACCGATTTATTGAAGGACAAAATTGTGGTTTAGTCATCCTTGCATGATTTTGAAAAATAAAAAAAAATAAAAATTGGATGAGATCATCGTGGAAAATATTTCTTTTAAAATGCTGTATTTAATGTAAACTAGAATTTACATATAATAAAAGATTTGTCATATAATAAAACATTAATTAAATATATAAATTGTCTTAAACATTTTATGAGATAGTAATAACCTCTTTGAGTTTTAGGAAATGCAAGTATTTTGTGTACAAAATATTGTAGTCGTACCAGTATGCACCTTGTTGTATAGCCAGAGCTGTCGGCCAGAAAGTGCAATTGGTTCTGTCCACTTGTGCTTATCTATGCCAATTCTGTTCTAGTCCTAAGCAATATGATGAGCATTAAAACCACCATCATTTATAAACTAACATCATTTATAAAAAACGCCAAACATTTTAAACGACCATGACACATAAATACATATATCTGCCAACTGACAAGCTCTACTATCAAGCGCGGATCTACGGGGGGGGGGGGTAAATTTCCATTCCCCTCCCGCCCCCGTAGATCCGCGATAGTTTTAAACTTCATGCACAAAATTGTGTTGGTATTGGTACGGATGGTTGCCCTCTAATGTTAGCAGAAAAGGCACAGTGAAAGAAATACAGGAGGAACCAACCAACACAAAAAGGACACCATGCTATGCTCATAAATTAAATAACTCCTTATCTTAAAGCATTAAAGTTCCACTCATACAAAAAATGACTTCGCTTGTAAAAGAGACATCAAAATTTTTTAAAAATCAACACCCAAAAGGAATAATGTTTTAATGAAATTTTTTGAATCAAAATTGTCAATATTGTGTGAAACTAGATGGGTGGAGCGGCATGATACAATATTACAATTTGCAAGTAATATTAAAAATATATTGGAGGCACTGGAGCAAATATCTCATTGGAAGGACAGAGATACGTCCACAAAGGCAACAATTTCAATAAATTCACTATGCTCATTTGATTTTATATGCGGATTGTATATCCTTAGTGATATTCTTGGCCTCACACAACCCATGAGCATAATTATGCCAAAAAAAAAGACCTAGACTTATGCAAGGGGTCAGACATAATAAAGACTCTTTTAATGAGCCTTCAGTATAAAAGAAGCGAAGTAGAGGAAAGCTTTAAATTTATTTTTAACAAAGCGAAAATAATATGTGATGACCTAGACATTTCAGTGGAAAAAACTAAATTTGAAAGAAAGCACCCAATACAGGATTTTGAAGAACACTTTCGTATTGTGGGTTGTATTCCTTTATTATAATCTATTTCGGAAGATCTCAAGTCTCGTTTTACGGAAGAATGCTTAAATGTTTTTAGTATATCTAAGCTTTTGCCGAAAAATACCACAAAATTTTCGTATACTGAATTGAAAGGAATAATTTCACAAGTTTTGGAGGACTTTGGTGGACTGCACCAACAAAATAAAGAAGTTCAACTTGCAAAGCTGGAATCTGAAATTATTCATTGGCAGCTCAAATGGAAAGTTTCAACATAAGTTCCAGATGAAAGCATAGATGCATTATCTCACTGTGTGGAAGATATATACCCTACTCTCCGAATAATAACTCAAATTTTTATTTCATTGCCGGTAAGCAACTCAACAGCTGAAAGATCTTTCTCAATTTTGCGGATAATTAAAACATGGCTCAGATCAACGATGAAGAAAGACTAAGTGCCACAAACAAGAAATATCTACAGATGCTGTTTTAAACAAATCTTCATACATGGGCAACCACAAACTAAATATTTAAACAGTATTCTTACGGTCATATGACCTTCATTTTATAGCAGAAACCTCATTTTGTTGAAACTACTTACATATAAAACACCATTCCCAACTGTAACTGAGAAAATTTTAACTGAAATTCATGATTTTAATTTGAATTATCATTTAATTTTCATTAAAATTATCATTTAAAATTAAGAAGTTTTTATTTGAAATGCAAAAGTTGCCATTTAAGATCAGAAACTAAAATCTTTTACTAAAAATAGCAAAATTTTCACTTAAAAATGTAATTTAAATTTCAGAAAGTGCCGTTTGAAATTGAGAAAATTCCATTTAATTCAGAAATTTTAAATGTATGTTTATACATAAATTATTGAATTTCAAATGAAGTTTTCTGGATATTAAATGTTGTTTTGTAAATTTCGATTGAAATTTCATAGATCTTTTTGAACTATAAATTGAATTTTTAACTGATAACTTCGTTTTGTTTTCTAAAATTTCAAATAAAATTTTTTTAATTTCAGTTAAAAAAATTGTATTTGAATTTCAAAATATTCAAAAATGTGAAAAGATTTTCTGGAAGTAAAAATATTAAAAAACCATTTTTTTTTTATGAAAAACTTTTCAAACTCTTCTTTAAGAAAAATAACTAAAAGTAATTTTTTGAGCAAACCTTAAAAAATATTTATTTAAAAAAAATATTGAGCCAAACCTTGAAATTGATTTTTTAATGGTCCAATTTAATTTCGTTATGAATATTATTCATTTTTATTATTTCTAAGTAATGTTATATTTTTTATCGTTATGTAATAAGTATATAAACTGTAATAATGCTTATCTAATGATTTTGCTATAAAAATTTGATATGTTGAACTTTTGTAAACTAAAATCTGTCATTTTTTAATTGCTTTAAAATATAAATATTTTGTCATTTTAGTGTTAATTGTAAAACGAGGTATATAATTAAAATTATTTTATATCAACAATTGTTATTTTATTGGTAATGAATTTATTGAAAAACTTGTTCAGTTTTTGTTTTGTTTTTTACTTTTTATAAGTACATAACTTTTAAATAAACTTTTATAAGTAAAATTTTTTTTTGTCAAAAATTTAACAAAAGGGTTCAGTTAGATCGCCACCTGACAATATGGTACCCTACATCAGTATTTTAATTAGTATTTATCGGTGAGAATAAAGTGACTTAGCGTTCGGATCAACCTCAAGCTACACGAGATTTAAAGTGATTCTGCTGTAAATGTAATAAACGAAATTATGGATGTCAATTTTTATACCCTACACCAATAAATGGTCAGGGTGTAATGCGTTTGTGCTGTTGTTTATAACTACCACAAATATTTGACCTAGATTCAATATAGCGCTGTCCGTCCATCTGTCCGTCCGTTTATATATCTGTGTAAGCCTTGTAATCCAACTACAGGTCGCAAATAAGAATATATTTTGATCAAATATGAAATATAAGCTTTTCCTGACAATAGGACGAACCTAGGCCCTATACAAATCAGATCGACTTAGCTTGCCATAAGATCCAAATTATCATATATATCTCGGTCAAATTTGGGTTGTGTGTCTTTATTACACCTATTAATCAGTATTCCAACATTCAAATCTATAGGAGATTTCTTAGTTATGGTCCCCATATAAAGCTGCTTGCCGATCTTCACTTAAATCTATCAAAAAAAACAAAAATATTGTAAAATAATTATTCAATAAAAGTTATTTAGTCAATAGCATAATAGAAACGCTTCTAATTGCAGTAGAAATGAAAGTAACACCAAATACTTAAAGTGAGTCATAGTCAAAGTGGGCCACCCTAGATTATAAAAGTTTTGTTATTAAATTATTTATAATAATTTTGGGACAATTAATTTTTTTGTGGCTCATAAAGCTAATATTAATGCGTCAATTCAATTCATTTTGCCATTCCTGTTCCTACATATAAAGTCGAAATTGAAGAAAAGCAATAAACAACAAACACAGTTAAAGTGAGCCACTAGTTATTGTATTTGTTAATATAACGGTAAATCTGTTAGGAATGACATATATTGAAAAAATATCATTGATCATACTTTAATTGTGCTGTGTAAAGCAATTAATAAAGATAACTCGACAGACAAGTGTTGAAATTAGACAACTCATTCTAAAACTGTACCAGGTGCGGAAATCTCAAAGGAGCATCGCTACAACTTTATATATAAGTCGAGGAATAGTTCAGCGCATCATTCGTCGCTTCGATAGAGAAAGAAGAATAATCAATAAATCAAAGGAAAGCAAAAAAGGCACTTTCAGAGAGAGAGGGAGACGAGATGTACTTTATAAGGGATATTAAGAATGACCCTCATCTTAGTGCTCCGATTCTGATTCAAATGCACATCCGAGTATCGATATGAATCCAGAAACCGTTAGACGAGTTCAAAGAAAATATAGATTCAGTAGGCGTGTATATCGGAAGAAGCCCCAAAATATTAAAAAAAAACGTTTTGGAATTTACAGGAAAATATATGATGAAGGATATGAACTTCTGGCAAACGGTATATGCCATTTTAACATGTTAAAAACATTCAAAACACATTTTCCTTAAGTTTAGATGAAATTAAATTCTATTTATTTGGGACAGACGGCAAAAAAATACAGAACTTCAACTTAATAATATAACTTCTAGAATAAAGAATGGTGGTAGCCAGGTTTTGTTCTGGGTCTGCGGGGAATCCACACAAAATGAGCAAATGTGTCTACCATGACATTTTAAAGAAAAATGACATTTTAAAGAAAAATGTCAAGCCCAGTGTACAGAAAGTGGGAATAGAAGGCGATTTTTCTTTTTATCAAGACAATTACCTTAAGCATGCCATTTGTTGCACAAGACTGTCTCCTCTTTAACTGCCCCCACTTATTAAAAGCATCATCATAGTACCCATATTTAAATATAAATGAAAACTTGTAGACCCGGGTTGACCAAAATGTACGAAAGCACAACATATCCTCAAAAAAGACCTTTTGGGTGGCTTACTTGCAGAATGGCTTCCCTCTACATACACATGCAAGTTTATGAAATCAAAACCAAAATGACTGCAAGCTGTTATATCAGCCTAAGGGGGTCCTACCAAATATTAAAAATATCGACTTTTAAGTTTTATATGAAGTGGCTCACTTCTACTGTGAAGCATATTTGTGAATTTTTTCTGTTTGTCATTCCGTCTGTAAAAATTTTAAAAAAATCTGGACCAAATAAAATATATACCGGGTGATCCAAGTAGAGATACTTTTTCCAATAGCCTTTTTTTGACAGATCACGTGTGAGTCGTGTCATGCTGTAATGTTATTTTTGTTTAGTATTGTTTGGCATTTCATTATGGAAAGACTTGCGCCTGAACAACGTTTACAAATCGTTCAACTTTATTACGAAAATTCACGTTCTGTGAAGAATGTGTTTCGTGCACTTCGCTCAACTTATGGTCAACATAATCGGCCTACTGAGCGTACTATTAGCAACACCATCACCCATCTTGAGACCCAGCACTCATTATTGGATAATATTCGACCGAATAGACCACGTCCAGCACTTAGTAGAGAAAATATAGCGGCCGTAGCTGAGAGTGTACCCGAAAACCGTGGAAAGTCGATTCGGCGCCGTTCGCAGCAACTCGAACTGACGTATGGAACGACTCGGCGCATTTTACGTCGAGATCTTAAATTCAAAGCATACAAAATAGAGCTTGTGCAAGAACTGAAGCCGCCCGACCTTCCCAAGCGACATCGCTTCGCTCTATGCTCTTGAAAAGTTCCAAGAAGATCCGACGTTTTCGAGCCAAATTTCAAAGTTCAGCGATGAGGCCCATTTCTGGCTCAATGGGTATGTAAACAAGCAAAATTGCCGCATTTGGGACGAAGAGCAACCTGAAGAGATTCAAGAGCTGCCACTTCATCCAGAAAAAACATCGGTTTGGTGTGGTTTGTGGGCCGGTGGAATCATCGGTACATATTTCTTCAAAAATGATGCCGGTGAGAACGTGACCGTCAATGGCGACCGTTATCGTGCCACGATAACCGACTATTTGATGTCTGAAATTGAAGCTCGTGTTCTCGGCGACATATGGTTTCAACAAGACGGCGCCACTTCCCACACAGCGCATCAATCAATGGATTTATTGAGAGAACACTTCGGTGAGCAGATAATTTCACGTTTTGGGCCGGTCGATTGGCCACCAAGATCGTGTGATATCACACCCTTAGAATTTTTCCTGTGGGGATATATAAAGTCTAAAGATTATGCGGACAATTCCGCTTCACATCACGCATGTCATTCGCCAGTTACCAGTCGAAATGCTCGAACGAGTCATCGAAAATTGGACTCAAGGGATGGACCATCTGAGCCGTAGCCGCGGTCAACATTTGATGGACATAATCTTCAAAAAATAAATGCCAAAGAATGTTTTTCAAATGATAATAAACATTCCCCATTAAATTTGAACTTGTTTTTTCTTTAAAAGTATTAGAAGCGGAGTTGATAAATGCTGCTGGCTGCAATTGTAGTCGTGTAGTAAGCTACTTAATTTTTTTGATTTTTATTTATTAAAATTGAAAAACATGCATGATCGTATATAAACTTGAATTAAATATACAATTACTTATTTATAATGCATTATTATAACGTAAAAATAAATAAATAAAGTTATTTAACCCCTTTTGATTATTAATGCAATTATAGCATTTCATTTTGCGATGTGTTGGTGTCAAAATAATCGTTTTCATATAAACGTGTGTATTTTATTTTTGACAGGTTTTAGTCATGTAGCCGCTGTCGTCTATGTGTTTCATGCATTATAATACTATTAATCCCTATACCACTATGTGGTTTGGGTATAATGACTTTGTGCTGCTGTTTGTAACAACCAAAAATATTCGTGCTAGACCCATCACTTTTTGAGTCGAAATAGCAATGTCCGTCCGTCCGTCCGTCCGTCCGTCCGTCCGTCTGTGTGTCCATGTAAACCTTGTAATCAAAATACAGGTCGCAAATATGAATATATTTTGATGAAATTTGGTATATAAGCTTTCTCCGGCCATGGGATGAACGCTATTGAAATTGGTGAGAGTCGATCCATGTTCAGACCTAGTCCCCATACAAATGACCCCTATGAAATCGACATAAATTGCCATAAGTTCCAAATTATCATAAGAATTTTCCATTATAGGAAAATTCTTAGTTATAGGCCCCATATAGAGCTGCTTCCGGATCTTCACGTAAATCTATCAAAAAACAAAAATATTGCACAGATTTTTCTCAAATTTGGTTTGTATATATTTTTTCAAAGTATAAGTGACTTTATCAAATATGGTCAGGATCGGTCCATTTTTGGACCTAGTCCCCATATAAATATAGTATCCGATATGAACTTTTTCATATCTGCAGCGAAAAAAATTTTGTTTATGCTTATTTGCAATATCCAATTAGTTGGACCGAAGAGATAGGGTCCCTAAACCATGGTATAGGGTTTCGTATAGTCGGGCTAGACCGACTATAATTTTCTTACTTGTTTTTATTTATTTTACTGCTAGCTAGTAAACAAAGTGATTGAAATTTTGTGTAGTTTTGTTTACTTAAAAAAACTCGTTTCTACAGATACCCAATAAACATTTTTGTTTGCTATCAACTTGAGGTGCATTTGAGATAAAATGCATTTTTCAAATCTCTAACGTTAATTCTCAAATGCACCTCAATAGTCCGATTATAGTCTTCTCAACTTAAAAGGTACATTTTTTATATGGTGATTTTCTTAGTTATCAAATTGAGAAATTTGTGATTCTCAACTTGATAGCAAAGAAATTTCTCCAATCGGTATCAAATTGAAGGTACGGAATTGCTATATTAAAAAAAACATACTAATTTTAGAAATGAAAACAATGTACTTTTGTTTTAAAGTTTCAACTTAATTTCATAACATATTTAATATAATTATGTACATGTTAATATTTAATTTAGAAATAAAAATAAATGAATAAATTTTTTTTTCATTTTATGAATATTAATATTTAATATGTCATAAATAAGAATTTAAATTAACAAATTCGAAAAAAAGTAGAAATAATTAAAAGATATCAATTAATTATTTGTATTTTTTTTTTTTGGCAATTTTGAATTTAATTTATTATTTATGAATATTTAATAATATAACATGTTAAAAGTAAATGAATTAATTATTTGTAAATTTTTTGAATATTATAATATATAAAATAAAGTATCTCGGAAGATGATTAGCGAAGCTAATCGAAATATCGGAAATTATACAGAGAATTATTTAAAAAAGTAAAAAAAAAAAACAAATCAATAATTTAATTTTATTGAGTTTTTGTTTATCTTTAAATACATATATGACCTAAAGCCAGGCTAAATAATCACACATGAATAAGAATTTAAATTAAAAAATGCAAAAAAATAGAAATAATTAAAAATTTATCAATTAATTTTTTGTTTGTTAGATTTATAGTCATTTTTCAGACATATTGTAATTACTACTGTAATTAATATTAATTTTGTTTAAATGGTGCGTGGTAAAGAAGAGGAAAGCATACACGCTCAGTAAAATGGCTATATGTGCAAAAAATGTTTTCGCTATATCTCATGTTGGAACAACAACTCACTAATTTTGAGCGTACAGTTTTTAAAAAGCATGGTTTGTGTTTATTTACCCCGCAGACCAATCATCTTTACAATTCATTTGCGGTACCGTTACTTTAAGTAAGCGTCATTATATGTGTGATTAATAGCAAATAGCTATATGTGCAAAATGATTTAATTGTTTTCTGAATAGTGAAGCGTCAACATCTTCGCAAACAATTTTATTATTATTGTGAAAAAGTGCATAAGTAAGTAGAAAAATTTAAGGAACTGTAAAAATATTACAATAAAATCAT
This sequence comes from Cordilura impudica, assembly GCA_963682025.1. NCBI lineage: Eukaryota > Metazoa > Arthropoda > Insecta > Diptera > Scathophagidae > Cordilura > Cordilura impudica. The sequence continues at coordinate 177,344,035 of OY821519.1, read as the reverse complement.
ACTTTAGCTCAAAATGCCTCGCGGAAAAGAACTATCGAAAAAAGAGCAGGGTACGATCAAGGGAATATATGAAGACAAGGTGAGAGTGGGCCAAATTGCAGTCGCTATAAATCGGCACCGCAATACCATCACAAATTTTTTGAAAAGTCCAGAAAACTATGCCATTAAGAAACGCACAGGACCAAAACCATCTACTGATGAGCGGACTAAGCGGCGCATTCGAGAATTAGCTACAATGGATATGATGAGTTGCAACAAAGTTAAGGCCGAATTAGGACTTACTGTTACCAGGCAGCGTGTGCAACAAGTTTTGAGATGGGACTTGCATCTCAAGTATGTATCAAAAGTTCCTAAACCACGCCTAACAAAACGTCACAGAGATGCTCGCATTGCATTCTACGAGAAATACAAATTTTGGGACTCGGCATTCCAATCAGTTATATTTAGTGATGAAAAAAATTTAATTTGGATGGTCCAGATGGCCACCACAAATATTGGCGAGATATGCGTCGTCTACGGCAGACTTGCTACAACCGCAACCATGGCGGTGGATCCCTCATGGTATGGGCTGCAATTAGTGCTCTGGGTAAGTCCCCAATATGCTTTGTGCCGAGCCGAATGAATGCAAAAGCTTATATAGAGTTGCTGAACAGTGAGCTGATTGCGTTTGCAGAGGACTTCCATGGCGATAATTGGATATTTCAGCAAGATAACGCGCCTATCCATGTTGCACGTGTTACAAAAGACTTTTTCGAGTCGCGCAACATGCCATTACTGCAATGGCCGGCTCTAAGCCCAGATCTCAATCCAATTGAGGATCTTTGGGGCATACTTTCTGCCAGAATTTTCGGTGCCTCAAAGCAGTATGACACTTTGAAGCAGCTGAAACAAGCAATAGTAAGGGAGTGGGAAAAAATAGACTTGGCCGTTCTGAAAAACTTGGTGAATTCAATGCCACGAAGACTAGAACTAGTCGAAAAACAAAAAGGCAACACAATATCTTATTAATATTTAAATAAATTCACGATAGCTATATATCTTTAAAAAAAATTGTTTTGGTACATATAACCATCTATATATATAAAATTGAATGTGTGTTTGTTTATTTGTTTGTTTGTTTGTGTGTACCTTATAGGAGACCAAACCTCTGGACCGATCTTCCTGAAATTTTCACAGCATTTAACTGGGACTCTGGCATGATTAATAGGGTACTTTTTTTTTGACCACGCCCACTTTTACGCCCACTTTTTTAAAATTATGTAATAGCTCCCATATAGTTTTTAACAGATTTACTTCAAATTGTATACACATTATACTCCAGGCGAGGTAGAAATAAACATTTCTTACGCCACGCCCCCTTTCACGCCCCTTTTCACGCCAAATTTTGTTTGAAAGTTTTAAACTTTTTTTTCTCTGTACAAATTTGTTCCTTCCAACGGATTTTTTTATTTGGTAGTATATTGCTCTTAATACTGTTAATGTCGCCATATAACTATGAACCACGCCCATTTCACCGCCCCCTTTTTTTTACATATACCACTAACAATGTTTGCTATACAAAATAATTTTTTTGTAATATGTATTTATCTAAAGTTTTATACACTTTTTATCTACAGGTAAGGTAGCCATACATTTTTTTATTACCAAGTCCCCCTTTTTCGCCCCATTTTACCTTAAATCATAATTATTCTGCTTTCAATCTATCTATATATATATATAAAAATGAATGTGTGTTTGTTTGTGCTTTATAGGAGGCCAAACCAAAGAACCGATCTTCCTGAAATTTTCAGAGCGTGTTACTGTGACTCTGGGAGGAATAATATGCTATATAAATTTTTGATTGGACAAAGGGGCGGTGCCACGCCCATATAACCCAAAATTTGAAAAAGTCATATCACGGGAATTTTTTTACCTACAGCAGTCATATTCGGTACATATGGTATTAACATGAATAGAAATACATACAAAAAGAAAAGTGGGCGGGACCACGCCCCTTTTTAGAAAAATAAAAAATCGTAATATCTTCTAAACTACTGGAAGGATCGTCATGAAATTTTCACAAAAGGATATTTTTGCGAAATAATAAGACCTTAGCTATATAAAGTTGTTAGTGGGCAAAGGGGCGTGGCGTATATATAAAAACGTTGATGCATTTGATTGTAACGAATGATCTCCGGAACCATAAGAGCTGTCGAGGTAGGATTTCCAGCATAGGTTCGGTTCGAGCTCTTCTGTGTTTTTTTTTTTAGTTTTAACCCTCTAGCTGGCGTTGGGGTCAAGTTAAAAACAAAAATTTTTACTTTCAGCGCGATTTGACTGCAATTCAGAATGAACGTATGTTTCGTCATAAGAAATTTTTGTATGTATAAATGGACCCGATAGGTGGCGCTGGGTAAAGTTATTTCGAATTTTCTTATTTATGGTGTGATTTTAATGAAACTAAGAATGTACATATATGTATGTTAGAAACATTTTTTTATTGGACCCGGTAGATGGCGCTGTCGTTCGAAAAATAATGAGTTGTCAAATTTATATAAATTTTAATAAATAAACTCACAAACGTTTTTATATATAAATATTCTAACGAAAAAGAAGGAAAAAGCCGCTACATTATTGCATGGTGGCCGCACAGCTCATTCAGCACTCAAATCACCGTTAAACGTACAAAAAAATGAGAATGCCGTCTGTAATATCAAAAAACATTCCGGTATGGCAAAAGTTCTGCAAAAATGCAGTATTTTTATTTGGGATGAATGTACCATGGCTCACAAACATTGTGATTTGATTTGATAAAAGATTTGAAAGGCAATGAAAGATTTTTTGGTGAAGCTCTCATTTTATTATCTAGAGATCTTCGTAACACATTTTATATAGGTATATACAGATTCTAACTAAAATAAAAATTCATTGAGGGCAAAACAACGTTTGCCGGGTCCAGCTAGTTTTCTATAAAGAAAATCGAAATTATATTATTTTCGTCATGAATATATATATATATGAAATAAGTTTTGTTAATTTTCTTAAGGGCTATTTAATAATAAAACAAATATAAAATAAAAACAAATAACAGAGACAAATGCTTGACAAAAATTGAAAATTAATCATTGCACATATAGCCATTTTACTGAGGTATTTCAAAAATTCATAACTGCACTGTATTCTTAGTCGGAGCGGTTTCTGGCATTTCAGCCTTCATCAGCGATTTATTGAACATTGTGATAATTGTTATGTTTTAATTGAATAGATTGTTTCTATCAATTAATTAATTATTTGTACTTTTTTGGCATTTTTTAATTTAATTTATTATTTATGACATATTTAAATAATATATCAAACTTAATACAAATCGTATTCAAGTTGAAAAAATGTTTGGTCTCAAGTGGAGAAAAGTGTTGGATATCCATATAAGAGTTAAAATATTTCTCAAAGATTGGAAAAAATTTTAAGTCTCGACTTGACGTCAAGTTGAATGCAAACAAGGAGAAAATTGTTCTACTCAAGTTCAGAATTACGGTGGACTTAAATTTGAGAACTTAACTTTTCTCCAACATTGGAGAAATAATTTTTCAATGCATATTGGGTAGTGACGAAAATACCAGTAATCATTTTATGAGATTAATGATCATTTGAAGTCTTTTTCAACTCTTCTGCGCTATCACAACAGTCATAAATGCGCTCTTTTTCTAATCACAAAAGATTCTTTTGTCGGGAGAAATCGTTACCTTACCCGCGACTCCTCTTTAAAGTCTTTTTACCAGCTTTTCTGATCAGTTTCAACTCATTTTTGAGTCATGTATAATTTAATTTTTTATAAATCACTTTTTAAGCGTAAGAAAATATCATTTTCGAATCTTTTTCTAATAGCGCATGTGATTAATCAATTTTTAATCATCTTGTTCAAAGAACATAGAACAAACGATGACCGGGATGTGTATATATTTTTTTACACACATCCATATGTATATATACGACATAGCTAGTCATACCGACACCAGGGAGTCGAACTCTAATCGACTTCTTATATGTATACAGCCGAACGGAAACTAAATAATCACCAATGCATGAAACACATAGCCGACAGCGGCTACACGACTACATTAGCTGCTGACTGCAATTGCAGTCGTGTAGTCAGCTACTTAATTTTTTTTTAAACGACAGCAACATATACATAACAACAATATAAGCAGCATGAAACACATAGATGACAGCGGCTACACGACTACAGTCTGTCAAAAATAAAATACACACGTTCATATGAAAGCGATTATTTTGACACCAGCACAGCTGCACGGCAACACGACTACTTTTGTCACTCTAGTCAACTTAGGATAATATCTATTTTTGTTAGCTGCAAAACAAAAATAGTGTTGACAATATAACAAAATATGTAAAAGAAATAAGTGCTATGAAATATTTTATTTTGTTTAAAAAAAAAAACATCGCAAAATGAAATGCTATAATTCGATTAATAATCGAAAGGGGTTAAATAAATTTATTTATTTATGTTTACGTTATAATAATGCATTATAAATAAGTAATTGTATATTTAAGTCAAGTTTACATACAATCATGCATGTTTTTCTATTTGAATAAGTAAAAAAAATAAAATTGGCACTACTGAAATAAAAATACATTTGTATAAAAACAGCGGTTTATATTGTTATATGTTGCTGTCATTTTCAAAGGAATTAAGTAGCTGACTACACGATTACAATTGCAGCCAGCAGCATTTGTAGTAATGTGTTGGTGTAGCCGCAGTCGTCTATGGGTTTCATGCACCATGCACAAAGCGTATAAGCAAAAAACAATTTCATTCGTCTTATGAAAGCTTTTGAACAAGGGAAATCTATGTCACATTGCCTTTTAAAATTCTTACATTGTTTGTTTTTCATAGGTACACAGAATATATTTACAGCAACGCACAATTTTTATACCCTATACCACTATATGGTTTGGGTATAATGACTTTGTGCTGCTGTTTGTAACTACGAAAAATATTTGACCTAGACCCATCTTTTATTATAACGATCGATCTGATTCGATTTATCGATGTCCGTCCGTCCGTCTGTGTGTCCATGTAAAGCTTGTAATCAAACTGCAGGTCGCAAATATGAATATCTTTCGATGAAATTTGGTATATAAGCTTTTATCGGCCATAGGATGAACGCTATTGAAATTGGTGAGAATCGGTCAATGTTCAGACCTAGCAAATTTGGTTTGTATGTGCTTATTATGTCCATTAATTAGTAGTCCAAAAATGATCCCTATTGTACAACTCTTAGTCATAGGCCCCATATAGAGCTGCTTCCCGATCATCACTTAAATCTATCTAAAAACAAATTTATTGCACTGATTCATCTCAAATTTTGTTTGTATATATTTTTGCAAAATACAAGAGACTTTACCAAACATGGTCGGGATCGGTCCATTTTGGAGCCTAGTCACCATGTAGATATAGCATCCGATATGAACTTTTTCATATCTGCAGCCAAAAAAATTAATAAAAATCCCACTAAAATTTGGTTTATGCTTATTTTCTATATCCAGTTAGTTGGGCCTAAGAGATAGGGTCTCTAAACGCATGGTATAGGGTATCGTATAGTCGGTCTAGACCGACTCTAATTTTCTTACTTGTTTTGTTTTATTAAAGCTTGTATTTTAAAAATAGATTTTTAATAAAAATTAAAGTAAATATGTGGGATGAAGAATGGGAAATTTTTCCTTTGTTTAAACGCACTAAATGAAGCGGAGTGCCTGGTGTCTAACCACTCATTAACCATTGAAATTTCATATCTCTTTTCAGTTTCGATATTTATACCCTATACCACTATGAGGTCAAGGTACCTATAATGAGTTAGTGCTGATGTTTGTAACTTCCAAAAATATTTGACCTAGACCCATCTTTTATTATACCGATCGACTAGGAACAACTTTCTGAGTCGATTTAGTGATGTCTGTCCGTCCGTCCGTCCGCCTATGTGTCCATGTAAACCTTGTAGTCAAACTACAAATTTAGTACATGAGCTTCTACCGGCTATAGGATGAGCGCTATATAAATTGGTGACAATCGGTCCATGTTCAAACCTAGTCCCCACACAAATAACCCCTATTAAATCGACTTAAATTGAGTTTGTGTGTGTTTAATACATCCATTAATCTGTAGTCCAAAAGTAAAAAAGTAAAGCTTCCCGATATTCACTTAAAAATATAAAAAAAACAAAAATATTTTTTTTCTCAAATTTTTCTCAAATTTCGTTTGTACATGTTCTTGGATAAAATAAGTAACCTTACCAAATATAGTCAGGATCGGTCCATTTTATCCGAAGTTAAAAAAATTAATAACAATGCCAATACCGCTCAAATTTAGTTTATGTTTATTTTCTATAGACCGACTATAATATTCGTTCTCCGGTTTTATTTTTGTTTTTTAAAGAAATTAATTACTTATTTGATTTAATTAATTTTAAACTTATGGATAAAAACGATTAAGGTTCCTTTACATTTTTAAATTCTCTAAACTATTTAATTTTTCTTTAACTTTTATACCCTCCTGTGCAGAGTGTACATATCAGTTCGTCAATCCGTTTGTAACTCATCAAAATAACGCAAACAAAATACACACAGTGATATAGAACTTACGATAATTAGCCGAGAAATCGAGTGCATATAAATTTGTTTAATTAACTATGAAACAAATTTAAAAATACAAATTTTTTTTTTGCATTGTCACATGTTTGATAAAAGTAACAACCAAAAAATATAATAAAAACACTCAATTTAAAATAAAGAGAGCAATTAGCAAACAATAAAACACTCCAATACAAATAAGCTTATAGCTGCTGTTTCACTTCAACAAATACTGGTATTCACGTTGACAGTTCGGCTCTCTCATATCACTGACATTTAAAAGCAGAGCTACGTATTGAAACGAAACATGCCAGATCTTCAAAGATCACCAGCTGTTTCAAATGTAAACAAAACCAATATTAAAAGAAATTTAGTAGAAACATCACCAGATATGGAGACGGCCAATGAGCCTCGTAAACAAAAAGTTGGCGATATGAATGTGTCAGACTTGCTGCAAATGTTAAAGAATGCAACAATCGAAATTACAATCAAAATCGACAGTATGGCTGAGAGCATTAATGGAACAAGTCTCGTTTAGGTGCACCACCCCGATTTTTTTTTTTTTTTTTTTTTGGAAATAGGGGTATTTGAGGTGATTTAGAAAAAAATTTTTTGGCGGAAACCCATATTTTCCGAGTTATGGACCTCCAAAGTTTTGACATTGATTTCGATATAACTTGAATAATTCTTATCGGATTTGAGCAATATATGTACCATTTGAAAGCTTATTAAATTGCCTTTATTTCAAAGTAAAAAAAGTTCGAAATCCTTTAACCCATTGTGAACCTATTCAAGATTGTGCATTTTTGGTAAAGAGTTTTTTGTGAAAAGCTATAATTATCAGACGAAATTACGTATATAAGGTATGTATTTGCACATTTACAATAAAAGTAGGGATCACAAGCTATTTTTTGGTGTCTATTATGACTTTTTGACTCTTAAAATGCTGGATATATTAGGAGTTAAAGTTGGAGAAGAAATGAGGGTATGCTTTAATAGCATGTGAGATAAGGCCATGATGGCTTTATCTTGTCTTATGTCTTCCCGGAGACACTAAAGTTAAGTATTGAAATCTGGCTTCGCATACTAAAGTTTTTCTGCGTGGCGGCCTGCGGCCGCGCTTAAGGGTTTTCTCCTCCAGTAGGACACGGCAGGTGGCTTCGCTGAATAAAGTTTTTCTGCGTACGTCACAAGGGAATTTCCCAACAAAATTTTCATAATAGGGCGGAGAAGAAATGAGGGGATGCTTTAATACCATGTGAGATAAGGCCATGATAGCTTTATCTTGTCTTATGTCTTCCCGGAGACACTAAAGTTAAGTATTGAAATCTGGCTTTGCATACAAAAGTTTTTCTGCGTGGCGGCCTGCGGCCGCTCTTAAGGGTTTTCTCCTCCAGTAGGACACGGCAGGTGGCTTCGCTGAATAAAGTTTTTCTGCGTACGTCGCAAGGGAATTTTCCAACAAAATTTTCATAATAGTCTCATTAAAAGTCAGTAATATCTTCGGTCCTGGAGGGGTTAAGAGGACAAAATATGTATGTAGCAAAAAAAATTTCCATTTCTAGTTAGAATTGTAAAATCGAATTTTGTAAGAAAGTGTTGTTTTTAGTGTTATGGTTTTTTGTTATTTGTGCAATAAAAAATACAAAGTTGTACCCCTAATATCTCCGGATTACAAAGGGTTAAAAGGTCAAACAATATCTGAAATAAAAGCTGTTAATCCTATGAATGTACTAATTAACATATATTTTGTTGTTGTAATAGCGTTTTATTGAAATAAAATGAATTATTTACAAAAAACTGCATCCTAAAAAGAAAGAAAATTATTTTGGTCCATAATGGGTTAATGGATTTCGAACTTTTTGATATCAAATTAAAGGTACTTCAATAAGCTTTCATATGATATATATATTGCTAAAGTCCGATTGGAATTGTTCAAGTTATATCGAAATCAATGTCAAAACTTTGGAGGTCTATAACTCGGGAAATATGGGGTTCCGCCAAAAAAAAAATATTTTGCTGGAATCGCATTAAGAATTGGACCGAGTGGTGAAAATTTGGAACGGATCGGAGAGGTGCACCTAAACGAGACTTAAGCCGCATTAATCACCTAAGAACTCAAAACACAGAGCTGCAACATGAAATTAATTTGCTTAAGATGGAGAAGGAACTCGACCGAAAAAGAATTGTTTCCCTGGAGAACCATATCAAAAGAAAAAACCTTATTTTCAAAAACATGCAACTTAACAAAAACCCACTTTTTGAAGTCGAAAAGGTTTGCCGAGAAAAGTTAAATTTATCTGCAAACATTATAATAAAAGCGGCTAGAAAAATACATGTACATGGATCTAAAATGACAATAATTGCCGAATTAGATTCGGAAGCACAAACCCACGCTGTACTCAAAAATGCATCAAAATTGGCTGGAACCGACATTTATATTGACAAGGACCTCAACGTAGAACGACAACAAAATAAGCGTGTTATACTCAAATTGCGCCGATATCTTACTTCAATACATCCACTGCACAAAATTATAATAAGAGATGACCGAATAAAAATTGCCGATAAATGGATGTGGTGGAATCATGAAAACAAGCTGACATGTGATGTTGCAAGTAGTGATGCCGTATTAAAAAACTTGTATAAAAATGAATTTACAGCCATCGCTCTTGATTACAACACTCTACTTCGGATGCAAAAAACTAAATAAGGAAAACAGCCCATTAACAATAACAACAACGACAACTGAACACGTCGTTCCCTCAACTTCAACAAACGCATTTTCACATAATCTGTTTAACCTGCAAATATCTTTTTGAAATGTGCACGGGATTACAAATTTTATCACCGGATCATCATTTCCAGACTCACATATCATCTTTATTTATGAAACCTGGTCAACTACACCCTTTCAAACTAGCCGAAACCCCTGGAGTAATTTTGATGCGATGTTAGTTCAAGCAATAAAGGAAAGGTCTACTTGTAGAGCTAGTGGTGGCATTGTATCTTTAGTTAAAAAAAAAACGTAGAAACCAGTATAGAAATAGATAAAACAAACTTATGGATCTTTAGTCATTATTCTATTAAGACTTTTAATTTTATTCTAGGTACACTGTATATCAAACCGAATTATAATATTAATATTGCTTTAGAGCTGCTTCAGCTCTTACACCCAGAGAAAAAACAACCGGAAATCAACAATTTCCACCTTAAATCAACAAAAAACAGCTATGAAAGTCAGCCAAGGTGGAAAATTGTAATATTAACAACGTGCAACTTAAAAACAACTTCAATCCAAAATCTATGTACTTTCAACCTTGATTTAAAATTGCTCGTCCTTGTTTCAACAACGGTCTACATCAAAACAAAAAATTGCCATTTTTAAATCAAATATGTGCGATATTAAATTAAGTATGTTTTATATTCTTTCAAAGTAGAAACATTTTTAAATCAAAGTTGAAAAACTTTGAATCAACTGTGCACAACTTCATTTTGAGAATGTAGAGTCTTTGAATTGAAAATTATCAACCTTGATTTAAAGTTATTACCTATACCACTACAGTGGTACAGTGGGATTGTTTTTTTAATTTATACTTACGTTTTTAATTGAAAAAACAATTGTTATATTTTTATACATATTTTACATTTTATTAAAAACTAATTTATAATGTTTTTCGGCGGATATAAGTTTTTCCATTTGTAAAATCAATGTCTTTGTTAATACAATTTTTGAAAAATAAGTTTCTTTAGTTACATCTGAAGTTGGACATTCTTCAAGATTTTCAAATAGGTCATAGGAAAATTCATGTTCTAATAAAAAGTAAGCAAATTTTATACCTGATTTAAAGGCTAAAGAGTGTGGTGGATTTAATCTTGATGTAATATTTGTCAAGTAGCTCTTGGCTTCCTTGTGTTTTCCTTCGAAAGGCAATGCCCAAAGATACTTTAATGGACCACATTTTTTAATTGCCGTTACATAATGTAGAAGAAAATGGTGCTTTGGTTTTAATGAACCATAATGTTCAATATATATCTTATGATGTTTTTATATTAGACTTTGCAATGAATTCAAATCTTCAGCAGTATATTTTGATTTCAATACAAAATCAATTATTTGCAGCAGTATTGTTAAAAGCTCCCAGTGCTTATTTGAAGCAGGGATAATGTCACCTATCATTAAAGGCAAGAAATGTGTAAAACGCCAAACCTCAATAGCTGTCATTTTCAAGTTGAATGATCTTATTCTTGCGATACTTAAAGGAGAAGAATTTCTATTTCACCAAATTGAAAAAGTTGTTTTCTACAGTTTATGACAGATAGACTTATTAATTCATCATCAAGTAGCCCTTGTAAAATATTGCAAACGTCATAAACGCATATTCCTTCAAATAAATCATGCATTATATCAAAACAAAAATTATTCGTAACATTAAAACTATTTAAATTGTTGAAAATACATTCACTTTTCACCCCAGTTTCTTGCAAGCTGTCAATTAACAAGTCATTTTGATAATTGATTGAGTTTCTTAAATTGCTATCATACTCAGAAGTATCAGTTCCCATATCCTCTTTTGACCTGGTGCAAGCACGACAGTATTTTTTTTTGAATTAAAAGATTGAACGAAACCCAAAATACTATTCATTCCTAAATTATCTCCCATTATTACACCTAAAACAAAATAAACTCTGCGTCGTGCATTTGAATAACACTTTCAATGCCTTCTTCTTCCAACAATTTAAGCTCTTCCACCAAATGATAGAAAGATTTTTCATTTCCACATTCTTTTAAATTTTTAGTGGATATGAAAGCGCCATGAAATATATAATCTAATTTTGATAGTAAGTATGTGGGCATAGTAGGAAAGTTGAAATAACACCCACACATTGAATATGTATGACTACCAAGGGTGTTGTTAATTTGAAAATCGAAAAAAAAGTGTATACGGAATAACTAAATCAGATTTAAAAAGTTGTCTTTTATTTTTAAAGATTTCCCCACTTGCAAAGTCAGACAAAGTCGGACTCTGAAAAGATTTTTCTGTGCATTCTAAAGTAATATCTAAAAGATCTGGAATTTCAAAAATTTTTCTAAATTGAAAATGTAGTGCTAAAATAAAAATATCAGCAGTTTTTGAGTTTAAAGTTGGATTACCGGAAGCAGTTTTTTTCAATAATTATCAAATGTAATGGCATTTGGAAGTGTATTTGTCGGAAGAAGGGCTAGGTATTTTATTTGGCTGATCTGTTTTTTCGTTTGATACATCTTTAGTTTTTACTGAAATGCGTCTTAAATGTTGGGTCTGCAAATGTTTTCGAAAAGCAGAATAATTTGAAAATGATTGGTTGCATTTATTTTGCTTACAAATAAGTTTAATTAATTTTCCAGAAATAAAATGATTAAATTTTAAATGACGTATTAATAAGTCCACTTCTGAAAACTTGTCTAGGCATTTGAAACATACATACATTTTTATTTTTGGTCTGATTGGGTGGTCATGAATGTTAAAAGAGATGCAATTTTTGCAGATTTGATATCATAAACTGTAGATATTTCAAAAAAATTTTTTTTCCATAAACACCCAAGTTGCTTCACACGCTTGAGGATATTTCATTGAAAAGACATGAAAAATTTTAAAGCATATGTCCAAACTTTCAATAAACGAACTAAACTTGTAAAGAGTTTTATCGAAATAAACGTAAAATGATTTAATCGCATTATAAGAAGGTCCCTCAACAATTATAAATGGTTGAATTGTCAGTCCAATAGAATAATACTTGCTTGTACGTTCCGCAATTTCAGCTTCGTAATTGTTGAGTGATGTAAGACGAAGAAGAAAACTTTCCTGTGCATCGATAATTGTTATTTTCTTTTTATACCCTCCACTCCAGTGTGCAGAGGATATATATAAATTTGTCATTCCGTTTGTAATAATCAGAAAAAAATTTTGGACCCCATAAAATGTATATATTTGTGATCCTTATAACAATCGGAGTTGATATAGCGATGTCCGTCTGTCCGTCTGTGGAAATCACGATGACGGCATCAATGGGGCAGCTAGGGTGCTCGTTGATATAAAAAATGATTCATTAACATCATGAGAAGTTTGCTGTTTAAAATCGTCCAAATCGGTAGGTTAGGGTCCGAGATTTGAATGAAGAACTAAAAAAGGTCTTGAAAAAATATAATTTTCTATGTTGTTCTTGTCACGATCACGCCCTCAATAGGATAGCTAAGGTGATCATTTTCAGTGAAAATGATTCACCAAATACATGGGAAGATTTCTATTTCAAAAATCATTAAAATCGGTGGAACAGGTCCAGGGAAATCTCTGAAAAATTAAAAAAAAAAATTAAAAATATGATGTTTCTATATTGTTCTTCTTGTTATTCTAAATGTTGTATTGTTGTCATAGCTGGACTTGTTGTTTTGGTGGTCATTGTGGTAATAATATAATAAAAACTAACCCTTTGTACATTTTTTTTTATCAACTCTGATAGAAAAATTTAAAAGTTTCCATTGTTTTGGCATCACTAAAAAAATTTATTAGATCATTTCTGTCATTGCCACGAGCCTGCCTGCAAGATCGATTGGGTCACGGGAAAGGGGTTAAAATCTAAACAAATAAAATCTAAAACAAATAAATAAATAATTGTAACAATAATCAAAAAAGAAAAAATGGACTTCACAAAACAAAAATATCACAGTTGCGTAGCACAGTGGGCGATTGGGCCTCGCTAGCGGCATTTAATTCAAATTTGAAAAAGCGTTAATTTTTTTTCACAAATCGATAACAGATGCTTTGATTAGATTTTTGGCGGTTTTTTATAAGCTCTACGATCAGCCGATCATCAGCTGTGAGCTGTCAAACACAAAATATGTTTTAGCAAGTGCTTTACAATATTTTTTCTTTGTTGTGCGCATTGATTTCGAGCTCCTTGGAAATTTACAATTTTTACTTGTTTTATTAAAAGTGTGGCTTTTTATTAACTTCAAGGTATGTATTACATAAAAAATCAGTGTTTGTGACCGGTCTATAAATGTGTTGTTCATAAAACGTAGTGGTAATTAAGTGTATTAACAACTAGCCCGCACTAGCGTGCACCTGTCGTTCGTGGAGTAGAACTTACAAGATTCGCACGGATTCGGTCTAACTCTTTTTTTTAGCTAGAAGTATGAGTCATTGTGCGTCCAAAATGTGTAATATGAACTGCTATTACCTGCTAACCTTTAAATCATGGCACTTTTTTGGAACAATGTCGGTAGCAAAACGGGTACTTTTTTTTAGTATGGCATGAAGAAGCGATCCCAACCAAGAAGTTTCTCACCATGGAAAACTTTGTATTTGGTACTGTTCTCAAAAACCTTAAATATACTCAGGAGGAGCAGTACGAGATTGGCAAAAAGCTGCGAAATTTTAATAGTAAGCTTGTAGAAAAGTGGAAAAACTGTAGAAGAAATAAGGTTTTTTTTGAAAACAAAAACCAGGAATGGCTAGAATCGCCGTTAGTATTGATTAAAAGATCATCTTCCGAAATTATTGGACGTCCACAAAAAGATATTTCGGAGTGTTGCAAAAAACGCAAGTTAAGAAATTGTCAGGCCTTACTGAAGATGTGCCATCAGAAGCATTGTTGGTAGCTGCAAGCTGCAGCTTGTATAAAGGTGGAAAACGTAGTGCTTCACAGGTGGTGTCAATGGTAAACGCCGAAGAAGAGTTTAGCGGTAAGATTTTGAAAACTATGAGTACCCCTCAGCGTCTACCGACAAAATTTTCTGATGAAAAAGCACTGGCGCTATTTGTAGATGTTGGACATACCAAGTACACATGGAATTTGTCAAAGAGAGCCGCTAAAGGGCAAAACGCCGATATATATCCATGCTACGACAAACTGCGTTGTGCGAAAAAAAAATGCTATCCTAGTGTCATCACGGTCACTGATCATTTCGCTGAAGTACCATTACAAAGCTTAGTAGACCATACGATTGCTAGGATTATTGAAGCACACCCAGAAAGTTTTCAAAACCATATTGAAAATAATAATAACACCCAATTAACTGCTACCTACAAATGGGGTTGTGATGGCAGCAGCGGCCATTCTACTTACAGGCAAAAATTTAATGACTTCGATGGAGACATGATAGATCAATATTTATTTTCAATTTGTATGGTACCATTGATAGTGCAGAAAGGACCGACAGTTTTATGGAAAAACAATCGGCCTTCCTCTACCCGATATTGTCGACCCACTAAATTACTTTGCGAGAAAGAATCGGCAGACTTGTCTCGCAGAGAAATTCAAAACATTAACAGCCAAATATTAAATATTTTTCCAACATTTGTGAGTACCTTAAGATGAGTACCTTACCGAAGATAATTTTGATTTATAAAATTTGTTTATTGAAGTTAAAAAAAAATTTTAAAATTAAAAAAAAATTTTAAAAATATTAAAAAAAAAGATTAAAAAGATTCCGAAGATAATTTTGATTTATAAAATTTGTTTATTGAAGTTAAAAAAAAATTTTGAAATTAAAAAAAAATTAAAAAAAATTTTAAAAATTAAAAAAATAAATTTAAAAAAATTTTGTTTTCTTAAAAAATTCTATGACTTTTTTAAGAGCTGTGAAAAAAAACCGACTGAAGATATCTTTTTTCGTTTAGAAGTTATTAATTAAATGCCGCTAACGAGGCCCAATCGCCACCTACGCGTAGCCTACAATATCACAGTATAAACTGGTATATTATTTTATTTACATAAATTTCTCCAATATTTTGTTGTGGGGAAAATACATTTATTTTGCATTAACAGAGTGTCACTTCATTTTGCTCAGCGTGACTATGCCACAGTAGATGGCGCCACAATTTTTGTTCTAATTAGCTTTGCAATACATAATTATTTCTATTTTAACATGAATGTCAATATTTTCAAATAGATATCATACAGCACAATGTTAAGAGTATACACGCGCTGGTCTTTTATTTCATACTTAAAGGTGCTATTACACGAAGTGTTTTTTACATATGTACTGTCACTTTTTTATCCATATGAAATTCCTCATGGCTGTCAAAATAGTCTTTTACATACGATTCATAATTTTTGCTATCACACGTGCATATGTATTTCCGTATGACATAACCTCTAAATGTAAACAACAGCTGATTTAATTTGTGAATTTACAAAATTTTATTGTTAAAAAAAGGTTATATATTTTTTAATTGTTAATTAATACTAAACAATTTATTTTTCTTTCAATATGAATCTTTAAAATTTACTCTGTTTTTCTCTCGCCACAAGCAGTGTTGTATTTTCATATATAATGTACATGTGACTCTCCTCTTGTATTGTACATAAACAATGTTTCATATGTATCACACGATGTGTACAACTTTTGCTGTGGGAAAATTTGACAGTGCATATGTAAAAAACACATCATGTAATAGCACCTTAAGTATGGCATAATAACTTTTTGTCGTCTTTACAAAATAGAGTTACCGAGTTCATCAATGAGTTTTTTCTTTCAAAACTGTTATTATTATTATTCTGCTTTACCTACAAAATATCTGATTGCGATTACATCGAATTTTTAAAAGTTGTTTATAATTACTAAAGCATTATTATTCACATAAATACAAAATTGCACTTTTTAAATTTTCCATTCAAATTTTAGAAAATAACAATTCTAAAAACTGGAATTAATCACCCTTATTCTATTTGGCGTCGGCAATAACAACGGCGATTTTAAGGCAACAGCAACTGAAATCAAAGACAATGTCAATTCTATGTTAATTTGGTATTCTATAAGAGTATTACATCGCCATTGCCTGTTTATCGGCAATGTTAATAAAATACAGCACACATATCTAATGTTAGAGTCAGCTGATTCATTTTGTTTATTGTTTTGATAAAATATAAGTTATTTTTGTGGAAAAAAGTGAAAAAAAAGAAGTTTAAATAAAAATGTTTTTTTCTTTCCGATTCGGACTCGTCGAGACGAAGAAAACAAGAAAAAATTAATATTGGAAAGAAGAATACTTCGGCATAAATCGTGCATTTTTAATTTGGCCGATGAGAAGTAAGAAACATATTTTCCTAAAGATTTTTTTTTATCCTTTTTAAGATCCAAAAGTTATTTTAGGCTGAATAAACCTTCCTTTAAATATGTGTTGGAACTAGTAGAGCCCCATTTAAAAAAAGGGACGAGATCAACGCTTGATCCAAACACAATCAAATTGGCAGCAACATTGCGTTTTTTTTTTTTTGCTCAGGGATCTTACCAGTGAGCGTTGGAAATGACTTCAACTTGGGACTGTCACAGCCAGTAGTATCGAGGATTTTGCCCGAGACTTTGGACGTCATGGAGAGGGAAGTTTGTTCCAAATGGATAAAGTTCGATATGACGGATGCCGAAAAAAATGAGGCCAAGTTGTATTTTTTTTTTCAAAAAACCCACATCAAAATTTTGGCCCCTAAAAAAGAAGACCAGCAAGGGATATTTTAGCTTAAATGCCAGATAGTAAGCTTGTAACATATGCATTTTCTTCATATTTTATATTAATGTATAACTATTTTAAATTAGCATAGATTTGTGATCACAAGATGCGATTTAGATTTTTGGATGCCCGACACTCAGGTTCTAGTCATGATTCGCTAATTTGGAACGTTAGTCATGCTAGAAGAATATTAGAAGAACGTCATAATCCTGGTGAACGTAACACCTGGCTCTTAGGTTTTAAAGTAAATTTAAATGCCATTTAAAAAAATTTAAATTTAAATGCCACAGCTTCCTGCAAGGGGCTCAGTATTTGCTGCTGAAATACACCACCTCCAGTAGCTTTGCTCTCCGCCTTTTTATGGCCATTTTTCTTTTGACTTTTAATTTTCGGTCCCTCTAAATCTATAAAAAGAATTCCATCAGACAGCATAGTTTTTAAACAAACTATTTACCTTACCTTTTGCCATCCAGCACCAGATCTAATTTGGGGACCAACAGAATTGACTACAGTGGCAATACTCTCCCACTGTTCATTTAAATTGTTAGGAACAGTGCCCCTCTGAAATCCTCTGGCTAGTGATGGATTTTTTCAAGTTCTTCCACTAGCTTCTCGAACTGGAGCTTATTAGTTATTTTAATTTTTTTTCCATTTTTTAACATTGAATTCTACGAAAACACAAAAGAAAGCAACGGAAGGCAACACTAAAATGGCTTACGCCAAAATCAAAGGCAATTCAAGACAACGGGGTCGCCAATTGTTCTTACAGAATACAAAACTTAAGTTAACAGTCATCGAAATAAGGCAATATTGCCAACGGGAATACGAAATTTAAACAAAACACAAAAAACGGCGTTGCCTTCTGTTGACTACGCCAAACAGAATAAGCGTGAATATTTCCTATTATAAATAAGAAAATATTAATTGAATTTCAGAAAATCATATCAAAACGTCGGAAATAATATTTCTAAATTTAGAAGACATCAATTGCATCATTAATATATAAATTTTATTCGTTAAACACAAATTGAAATTCCAAAAAAAAAAACACCAAATATGTTTACATTTAAAAAAATATTGCCATTCTGGAGAAATTAATAGCTTTTCAGTACCGCGATTCAGTAACTTCTTTTAACGATAGTCGAATCGTTAAAAAAGATAAAATAGCAAAATTATCAGTAAAATTTTTAAACGATATTCGCTATTTTTACAGTTGTTATCTAAACGACAACCATTTTTGTGTTGTTTATTCAATCGATAAAAACTTAAATTTTCAGGTTGAAATGTCGTCATGCATAAATAAAAATCATAAAATAGTGAAAATATTTTTCTTTTATTAAAAAAGTTTTTTATATAAATAAAAAAATTAAATAGCATATTCAATTCATTATTTCATTTTCAAATAAATAAGCAGCAATATTAGCAAAAAAAATAAAGATATTAAACATAAAGATAAAATCATCCTGTCAAACACGAAATAATTTGTTTTTTTCTATTCTTCTTTGTGTTTTTCGCTTATTTTGACAGAGATGCCACTCGTTTACAATTTAAATAAATAGAAAAATAGAGATGTCGACTGTCGTTAAGATGTCTGTACTTAGTGAATCACTTAATCCTTAGTGCAAACAACAATAGCTGTCTATATATTTTGCGATTGTCGGATCGTTGACATTTACAGAATCGGACTACAGAGAACATTGATTTAAATTCTATGAATTTTAGAAAACCTCAAATAATATTTAAGAATTGCGAACATAACAATTGTTTCATAAATAAACGCAATTTGATGAGAATGTTATTTATATATAAATTTTCAAAAATTTTTTTTTTATGAAGATTTGAAGTTTTTCAGAAAATAAAGATAACAAATTATTTTATTTAAAATGTTTGGGACATTTGGTTTTTGCGTTTGGCATCCCTAATTTGATTATTTATTATTATTATAAATTTATTCTCTATGTTTTCCAAATATGGCAATATTTTAATAAAAAAGTTGAGAGAGCTTTTTTTGGTTATTATTTTGTTACTCCATCCGACCTATATGGCCGCAATGAAGAAATATTTGGCCAGTTAAAAGAAACTATACAGCCATCTCCAATTAGCACGATTTAATGCATGTAGCCACCCTCCTTTGCAATGGAGGTTAGAGCGAGCTATTTAATTAGCAAAAACTAAATTAAACGAGAAGTTATGTCATATAACCGGAAACGCATGCATATAGGTATATAACCTAAATGCATGCCGACCACAATGACCAAAAAGCAAACACCGAAATAAATCCGAAATAATAGAAAAGACGAAAACCAACCCAAAGAATTTTCTGAAATAATTTGGTATTAAGTTTAACAAATTGTTTACTTTTTCCAATATTTTGTTTACATTTATTATCAACACTCAAACCGATGTGGAGGGTATCAAAGATTCGGCACAGCCGAATTTAACACTCTTACTTGTTAAGTTTACCATCTTCAGCTTTAAAACGGTTTGATGACACTAAAACTCCAGTAAGCAGTGATGCCAGTATGTAGTCTTCTGCATCTAGAAATCACAGTTGATATATGTATATTAGGGCGGGTCGATTTGTAGTGAGTGAAAAAATTCACCAATTTCCCTATGATTTCCGTATTCTATGGGTTATTCCATGAAAATTTGCCGAAGGAACCATACCTCTATCGTTAAAATCGAGTCCCCTACTTTTTGTTGGTAGATTTTTTCCCAAATTGACGTTCGTATGAAATATTACCTACACGTTCACATCCATAACTCAAAAACTATCGGGTTTAATCGCCAGTAGGCGCGTTGGAAAGGTGAGCTCATTTGGATCAATTTACAAAAAAAATCTCCAACATTGGTCCAACGGTTCAAAAGTTACGGGCATTTTTGTCCAAATTTTGGAGCATTTTTCCATTTTTTTCATGATTTTGTCCAAGAATATTACTTTCATGGCCATTTTTTTGGCTCAATCCATTATTTAATTCAATTTACAATTCAAAACGAAGAGTTTAAGCCCAAATTTATCGAATTCGGTTGATTAATTCATGCGATATTGCTAAAACAAAATAACACATACAACCAAATTTTTGATTTTTTTCCCTTTTTATTTTTTTTGTACAAAAATTCAAATTAAGAGATAATAAAGTATATCTCCTATTATCAAAAAAAAAATATTCAATTTGAGTGTAGTAAAAGTCAAAATGTGAAAAAAAACATTATTTTTTTTGAAAGTCTTGTTTGCTTTCAAGTCTGGGTGTTTTCGTACGGCTCTCTAATGTCGTCGCCATAGCGCCTTCTACATTCTTTCCTGCAACTCGTTTAGCAGTGGCAGCCAGCATTTGGACATGTCTTTCCGTTCCTTGAATGTGTAAAGGAATTTGTGGATCATCGAACGGTGGCACTTCGTAATTTAAATATCCCTCCAAATGTTCATACGAATAACTTTGCGTAAACGGTGGTTCGAATAAAATGGTATCGTCATTTAAATCAATCATATTTGTATATTCCGTACAATTAAAGTTTATAAGAGATTTTTTATAAACTCTAAGTTCCGTTGGGTCGACAATATCTCTTCGGTAATGTAAAATCTTCTTTATAGCAATGTTTCGTTTTTCCATTCTATCATCAAACAACATAGATAGTAAGATATTTTCTGAGTGTGCAAAATATGGATTATCTTGAATTACTGTATTTACAACTCCAAGTAAATTCGGTGGTAAAAATCGTGTCCAAGTAATAAATTTAAAAAGTAATGTACTACCGTATGCGGCAGAGCTATAATACTTAACATTGAAATACATTGGCGTGTATACTTTTATTATATAGTTAGCCAGAATTTTTAAATTTTCAGTTGGATTATTAGTTGTCACATACAACCGTAATAATCTATTGGCTTTGGTCAGCCAACGAGAATGTGCAATTGGCCCTGGTTTTATGTGAGACAAATCCGCAGGAACCACACCATTAGAAATTGCATTGGCCATTAACATCAAGTACCTCGAATCAGTAGATAATTCTTCTGGATTTAAATCACCAGGAGGCATATTTTCCAAAGCGATTTCCTCAAAATCGGTTACCACCCGAAAAGAAAACATAAAAGCTAAAAAATAGAATAAAAAATGGTAAAGAATCAGCTATAAAAATTACATACCGGAAGATTTTCACAATCAGCAATTTTGGAGCTCAACTTTCCGGTAGTTGATCGTGGTCCAGTGGTGGTTGATTTGTCTAAAGTGTCAAACAAATGTCTAAACGGAAGCTCGTTAAAGTGCAGAAGACACACAAACCAGTGCAGTGGTCTCTTTAACTGTTTTTCGAATAGTCGCAAAATTCCACCGTGTACGCCAGTATTTGTTGGTTCACCATCAGCGCATATGGCAATTAATGAATCGAGAGACAATTGTTTTTCTTGGAAGAATTCGATCAATTTGTTGACTTTGCTTGCCGCAGTTTCACTTTCTAGTTTTGTGTAGCCTATCAATTGAGATTTTGGTTCCCTCAAAACAACTAGATGAGGTTCTTTAACCATCCTTGGATGCAACTTCTCATCAATTTTTTCTACAGTTAGAGCATCATTTTTCCTGCCGTCGAATGAAAATGATATCAAATTCGAGCCATCATACCGCTCACGAAGTGCGTCTTGTCTCCATTTTTCTCTTTCTCTACGAAGTTTACTTTTATCCATGATGATAAGATTGTCATGAGCATCTTTTACGCCCAGGTCTTCCATCAGAGCTGTTGCCAATGCTGATCCCATTCTATCATGCACACCAAATCTGTCACACATCATTGCATAATTTTTAGTATTGTATCTGGGAGTGTATGTTTGTGGCGGTAGAACTAATTCTGAACCTCCTCTCACATCAACTTCCATTTCGTCATAATGTGGTTCGTATGTAGGATCGTTGCTCACTGGGATTGTTGGTATAGTCGTTGGTATCGTCTCTGCACTTCCACTATCGTGTTCCGGTATCGTTTGTATTCTGTCATTATATTGATCGCGCATGAAATCTTTTAAGTTTTCTGGGATAGATCCACATGAGCAGTCGTTTTCTTTCAAGTTGCATTTACATTTTCCAATGTTGAATAATTGGTTTGTTGATTCTACGAATTTTTTGAATTCTGTTGCGCGTTTTACTCGTTGTTTATCTTCATTACTATATGCGTCAAGCAAATTATTCAATTTTCTAATAATGCTACCTTTGAGTATAAGTTCAATATTAAGTTGATTCCAAATTTCTAACAATCTGTCTGCTACTTGGGGAGTAAATCTTTTATACGAAAACATTTTGCTTTGGGCTTTTGAACGTTCGGCCAAGAAAAAATAGTACTTCAATATATCTCGTTTAGTTGACAGATTAATATCAGGTAATTCACAGGCCACGCCAAAAGAAAAAACATCATGAGTGACCAAATGTTGCAAACTACTGCGTTGGGTATCTGTTGGATTTTGCGATGAACCAGGCTCTGAATCCATTTTTTAAACCGTCACTAAAAGAATTAAATATGTTTTTCATAGAATAATAATATAACTATTAACTATAAAAGTTAGCAATGTTTTTACACTTACCTTTAAATCTTTTCTAAATTTCAAAATAGTTTGATTATTTGTTAGTTATTTCACGTAACACTTCACTGAAATGACGCTCAAACAAAACTAGCATACACTGGAATCACCACCCCGCCAACTACAGCTGATTGTTTCGTCCAATTAGAATTGCTGTGTATTTGTTGTTGTCAAAATGACGTCAGCGAAGAATTATTCTTTATAAATCGTATGCAAACCCTAAAAAGAGAGCAAATGAGAGCATATAACAGTAAATGACTGGCATCATCTTTATCTCTATCCTTCTTGCACTGGAATATTATAAACAAACAAAAATAAAGAAGTCTATCGTAAGGTTCGTAAGCTTCGTAAGTCAAAAAAATTGAGCCAAAAAAATGGCCATAAAAGTAATATTCTTGGACAAAATCATGAAAAAAATGGAAAAATGCTCCAAAATTTGGACAAAAATGCCCGTAACTTTTGAACCGTTGGACCAATGTTGGAGATTTTTTTTTTGTAAATTGATCAAAATGAGCTCACCTTTTTTACTGGCGATTAAACCCGATCGATAGTTTTTGAGTTATGGATGTGAACGTGTAGGTAATATTTCATACGAACGTCAATTTGGGAAAAAATCTACCAACAAAAAGTAGGGGACTCGATTTTAACGATAGAGGTATGGTTCCTTTGGCAAATCTTCATGGAATAACCCATAGAATACGGAAATCATATGGAAATTGTCGAAAAATAAATCGACCCGCCCTAATGTATATGCATTTATTTCGGATGATTAAATTCATGTACTATTTTTCATTATAATTACTTTTGTTTTCAGTAGATTTTGCAAGGGAAAGCTGTTGCTTGCAATAAATGTTGTGAATGTTATCATCGAAGTATATTTTGATTTTTTGCTTAAACGTGTCCCATTTTGTATATAACATATATTCCTTATCTGGGTATATAATATTAAAATCGATTTTAATCTATTAAAAATAAAAAATGTTGTAAAATGTTCATTATTTTAATAATTTTAATTTTACTTACAAGTTCAGGAGCGCGAGAATCTGAATATTTGGACCAAGCCTTTAAAAAATCAGAATTGCTTAGACGTTTTAAGTCTTTTTGTCTCAAATAATATGTTTTCTTCCATTTTGCGCAGACTTCTTCCCAGTTAGAGCTATCTCTATTTAGAGATGTTTTTAAGGCCAACGAAATGGACTCGTCTATTTGTGTCTCTTGATCATTTTTTTCGTCACATTTGAATGCTGAGGCAGTTAGTACTGGTTTTTAGTACGTTTGCATCTAGCGTTAACATATTTTGAATATAACTTGCCGCTTGGATTCTTCTTCCCCTGACTGTGCGTCGTGAGGGCGGCCAAAAATAAAAAAGTCAAATATCGAATTTAAAAAAAAATTTAATACGGTTTTATTAAGTACATTCCAGTTTAAACAAATCTGAAAGAATTAAAAAAAATTGAATTTTTAAGGAAGTTCTGAGCATTCAAAGTTGAAAGTTATAAGTAAATACACAATTATTGAAAAAAAATCTGAAAAAATGCTATAAGTTATAAGGGTTAATTGCTAATCAAGATGTCGATAGAGCAGAATAATTTTAACTAAAATATAATAACAGTGATGTTAAAATATGGCAACACTGCTTTGTACTACAATGTGATTGTCACATGCGATGTACTGTTATTCTGAATATAAACAAAGATAAATAAGTGATAATATTAGAAATTTTTAACTTTAGTGGACAATAAAAAAAAGATGAAAAAAGGTATTTTTTATACTTTAATATAACATTTCTATAAGTACGTTTATTTCAAAAAACTTGGTTTTACTTCCACTTTCGTCCACCTCTAATTCTTATTCGCAATTTTCAGTGGCTAATCAGGTTCAAATCGTCAATTTTTTGACATTTGGCTAAAGCGTAGTACACAAAGTGCAGCAGAGTGTAAAGTAGTATATTATTTAGAAAAATTCTACAAAATAAAACTGGATAAAAAGAAAATTAATGAAGTACATTCTATATTATTAAAAATTCAAAAGGAGTGGAAAAAGTGTTATTATGTCAAAGAACGATTTGAGAAAAAATTTTGTTCGTGGCTAGATACACCATTTGTTGTTACTGATAAAAATTTGAATTTTGTAAGTATTTAATATAAGTTAAATTTCTTTGTACTAAAGTAATACCTTTTAAAGGAACCAAGCACGAGTCGAAGAGACAGACCTGCAGTAAACTTCGAAAGTTGTTCCGAACGTACCAAAAGGAGAAAAGTTGAAAAGCTTGTGGCATCAACAAGTTCAAAACTTTTACAAAAAGCTGTAAAAAGAGTTTCAAATCCAACAACTTCATCCACTATTTCTGTATAAAAAGAATTGGCACTTTTTATATACATGGATTTATCTTGCAGAGAGTATAATATGATGACAACAGTTGTTAATGAAGTTCATAAAGACTGCTTTCCATCCTATTATGCCTTGCAAAATGCGAAACAATAATACATTCCAGAACAATTGTTGTTTCAGGAACGTTTGCTGAAGTTCCACTACAAACTTTTCTCAATATGACTGTGAATAGTTATTTAGATCTGCATCAGTTTGAATCCGAAAATGATGTTATCTGTGAAGTTAAGTGGGGTTTCGATGGCAGTTCGGGACACAGTACCTATAAACAAAAATTTAACGATCCTAATTCAAATGATGAATTTCTTTTTATTGTCTCATTCGTGCCTTTAAGATTCTCATATATGTATATGGTTTTATTCATCTGATTTTTATAAAATTTAACAAAATTAATTACGTTTACAAAATAATAAACATAGTTTTAGCTAAAGGTTAAATTTTTCGATATTATTTTTTTCAGGATATATGAGAGGTGGGTGAGTCCTTGCTCAAAACTGAAAAATTTCTTTTTTTATAAATTCAGAATGATCTAAGTGTTCCATATACCAAAAAATACTAATTAATTTTTTTTTTTTTTTTTTACAATTTCTCTTAAATTTATGAAAAAGGACATTTTTGAACTGTGCTTGTCTCTTCTATGATTTGGACCAGATTTGGCCGAAACGTTAAAGTTGTTTAAGGTAACCAGTGTACAAAATTTCATAATGGTAGAACTTTTTTTTCTTCTGTTATGACATTTATAATTTACAGGATATATGGGAAGGACCCGAATCCTTGCTCCGAAATTTTTCATAAATCTGACTATCTTTCACCAAACCAAACAAGTGTTCCAAATTTCGTAACTCTACGACAACTCCTTCTATTTTTGGCCGCTCGTTATATGAAAACACGACACTGTGTGACGTCCAATGTAATAGTACTCCTTTTGAAATAAATCCATTAAATAAATATTTAGTATTTAGAAAGCAAATTTCTTTACCTTTGCAACTGTTTCGTTGGGAAAAATCTCGCAAATATCATTAACAATGCCGAGAAAGTCATTTGGCTTAAGGCATATTTTCTTACAAACAATTTCTTCTATAACAATATTTATAATGTCGTCACTGTTGTTATCGGTAATCTTTTCAAATTGTTTATATGTTTCCAAACACGATTGTCCTTTAGAAGTGCTTTGTAATAAATCTGCCAAATCCTTTGAAATTAAGTGCAAAAAACTGTAAACTATAAAAAATAAAATCACACAATACTACGTTATTCAAAACACGTTTCATCGACGAATTTCAGGAAAATGGCGAAGGGACATTTAGGAAATCTTTGTTAAGCCAGTTTTGAACTTTGTTTGGATTCGATATTGTTTCGTCGTCAATTCCAAACTGCAACGAAATGAAAGAAATTGTATTGTATTTCACTAAAAACGAAATCTGAAAGTTAGTACTTTTTTTTACGCCACATAAATAATTTCTCCTTGAATTCCACACGAAGTCCCAGGTGAGGGATTGCTTCGACAAGGTCATGTTTTTGAATATATTTCAAGCATCAGTATGTCACATTAGCAGCTATAAATTACAAAGAGTACAATATATGTAAACAAGCGGTGTCATCATAAATTACAAAAAATGTTGTACCTTGTAATGTAGGCAATAACTGCAATAAATAAAAATCATTTAATAAAGATTTTAATTTTCCCAAGCCATCCTCTTCGGCTGAACAAGTTGTAGTGGCCTCATATTCTTCTAAGTGGTCTTCCAGAAAGATTTGTTCAATTCCTTCTGAGTGTTGAGTGCAGCTATTGTGACTTCATTGTCACTAACTCAAAGTTTTCCATTGAACTTACGTATATTACATTTAATTTTTTTCAAAACAAAACACTTTTAATTTTCAATAATAATATTTTAATAAACACTTTTTTTAAACAATATTTTTCAGTCTGATAAATGTTCCACTTTGTTTTGAAGTTGGAAAATCTTAAATTACAGGCGCAAATTATTTTATTAAAGTTATCAACTTAAAATCAAAAATGTGTTTTTGATTTGAGCATGGATCAACATTAATTTAATGTTTTATCACCATGAAAATATGTTTAACAATGCCCGTATTCATTTTAAAAATGTTGTCACTTTGAATCAAAAATGTTCTTTATTAATCTAAGAACGGGCGTTTTTAATTTAATTTTCTTGCATATTTGAATCAACATTGATGTATTTTTAATTCAAAGCTGACTTTGTTCAAATTAAGTGAACCCAGAAATCAAAGTTGTTCATGCTTAATTTAATGTTGAAAGTTTTCAAATTAAGAAAAACGTTTTTGTTTTTAAGATGAGTTCAAATTTCTACGTTTTCTTTTTTTACCTTATTTCAAAGTTGCTAAATCTTAATTTAACGTTGAAATGTTTAAAGTTCAAACATTTTTGATTCAACAGTGATCTGTTTCGATTTTAAGTTGTGATTTTTCTCTTAGTGTAGTTGATGAATTGATCGTTAAATTCTCAGGATTCCCAATAGTAATAAGTGGGGATTTCAATGCCAGAGTGGGCGTAGAGGGTACTCAAGACTTTTTATCTGAAATGGAATCGAATTTTATGCCTGAAAGAAACTCTCTTGATCAAATTTTAAATTCGCGTGGCAAAAGTATATTAGAATTCATGGAAAATAATGGCTTCATCTTGCACAAGCGGTGACATTCCTGCAAATTATACATTTTCTAACAAAAATGGTAATAGTGTTATAGACCTAATTTGGGTTAATATCGCCACCATTCTGTTTGTCAAAAATCTAGAAGTGCTTTCAGTTGCTACTCGTTCAGATCACTTCCCTGTTACTTTGAATCTTGAATTTTTATCTGATAATATCAATAACAATTATACTTTTGCAAATCCTTATAAGGGAACAAAATTAAAATGGGACATAAATAAAGCTGATATCTTCACACTGCACATATCCCGTTGTCTTCAAGCTTTAAACGCAAATCAAACATTTACATCCCTAACTATTGATCAACAAAACGACTTCATTATAACCTCTATACAAAAATCTGTCCAAGAATCAGAAATGGTTACCGTAAATTCTGCCTTCCCTCCAAACTATAGTACTAATCCATGGTTTGATTCAGACCTTCGGGCTTTAAAGAAAAATTTAAGCAGCGCCTTAAAAACGTGCAATCGACAACGATTTTCATCTGAAACTAAGTTAGTCTACATAAATTTCAAAGTTGCGTACAAGAATATCGTTTCCGCAAACTGAATAAGAAAATGAGGTCAAAAACAAATTTTTTAATGTCTAAAACACAAAAGACTTCTGGAGTCTTATTAAACGTTACAATCAAAAACCTTTCGTTATCAATCCCATACCCAATGCTGTTTGGAAAGCTTCTTTGAACAAATTTATTTACCCCGACCTTACACTGATCTTATACTATCTGGAAATTCTGTAGAAGCGTTAGATTCGGAAATTACAATATTTGAGATTAAAACAACAATAAATAAAATCAAAAACGATAAAGCACCAGGCGACGACAAGATTACAGCAGAGTTTTTTAAACATTTGCCGCGTCAGTGGATTCAAATTCTGCATTCTTTATTTAATAATATCCTTTTGAATGGCTGTACACCCGAATCCTGGTTTCGGTCCATTCTTGTAATGTTTCACAGAAAAGGAGATATTAACTCCCCTGGAAACTATAGAGGCATTGCCTTATGCAACACAATCTTAAACATGTTTACACATATCCTAAATGATCGCCTTTCCCCATGGGTGGAACAACAGAACATCATACCAGAATGTCAAAATGGCTTTCGAAGCAAAAGATCATGTGCTGACAATATTTTCTCATTAAAAACAGCATTGCATTAACATCTGCGTCACATACGAAATTCAGCCTACGGATTGTTTATTGCTTTTGATTCCATTAGTCAAACACTGCTGTGGCAAAAACTATACACACAAGGGGTAAGCTCACGCTTTATAAAAATTTTACAATCAATTTACAATAGAGCGTCCTTCGTGATCAAACTGCCCTGTGAAGATTCAGACCCAATTTCTGTAACCGAAGGTGTTCTCCAAGGAGAAGTTCTTAGCCCTCTTCTTTTCATAAAGTTCGTTTCCGACCTTGAGAAAGATTTATAAATAAGAATATTGAAGGACTCAATATTGATGTTTTACACGGCATCTTGATGCTTCTCTTTGCAGATGATGCTGTAGTTCTAGCCAGGTCACCGGTTAGTCTCCGCAAAATTCTAAGGGCTCTTGAAAGCTATTGCGACAAAAACAAGCTCGTGATAAACACAGAAAAAACTCAAATAGTCCACTTTAGAAGAGGGGGTAGAGCAACAACAGATAATTTTTTCTATAAAAGTCAACAAATTTCCATTGTGAAGTCTTACATCACCTAGGAGTTAGTTTTTCAAGCTCCTACTAGGCAAATACGCGGCAGAAACTGCCATAAGAAAGGGAAAAATAGCACTAGGCTCGGTTCTACAAACAATTAACAAATTTAAGTCTGACTCATGGAAAGGACGTGCAAAAATATTTGATAGTACTGTATCCACAACACTTTTATACGCATGGGAGGTGTGGGGCTTGCGATACTGTGATTCACTTGAAATAGTTCAGACAACATATTTTAAGCGCTTGCTAGCACTTCCACAGGCTACACCTAATGCATCTCTAAGGCTTGAACTGGGTCTTGTGAAAATGTCTTATAACGTCTTTAAGCGAATACTTCAAATTGATCAGTCTCGGTACCCCAAACAATGTCTAAATCGCCTCATTTTCTTCACGCAAATAGCAATTCGTCAATTTAATTCAACTGGGTTACGCAGTTTGATGGCTTTCTTCAAGCAGTGAATGTGACAAACTTGTGGGAGTCTCCAAACGCAGCAATGTGGATTGAAAAGAGAAATGTGGCACTAGAACGCTTTCAAATATACTTAAAGTTTGAGGATGACTTATATGTTTCTAATTCAAATGCCATGAACTGTGGGATATTGAGATCACTTGATGATAAACCCGCTTTGTACCTTGTAGCACGCTTGGTTGAAAACAACCTATCCAAAAAAAAGTACGTCGGCATAAAAAGGCAGAAACGACCAGCTCAGACGGTCAAGGCATTGTTCAGTACCCCTATGGATACGTGCTAACATATGTTTGTTTTTATTTTATGCCATAGAATAATGTGCCTAAGAGCTATTTTAATTAACATATTATCAAAACTAGGATGAGAGAAGATGTTTCACTCTCTGGGTGCAATTCTCCCTACCCGATCACTACTTTTATGTAGCACGCCAACGGCAATTTGAACACCTTTCAATTTCTGACATTGTCCCTTTAAATGAAGTCGTAGCACTATCTGCTCATGATTTATAATTATTTTGCATTCCCTTTATTTGTTTTGTTTAGCAATTCATTTTAATTTTCAATTGTACATTGTAAAATTATAGAAAAAAACTGAATTAAAAGAAAAAATACGACAATGTGATCTTATAATTAGAATATATATATGTCATATATGACAAAACAATTTAGTTGATTTTAGAAAAAAAAATTATGAAATTTGTCTGTTTATCGATTAAAATATTTATAGTTAATTAATTCATCATAGGCAACGTATTATATATTAACTTCTTTTCAAAAAAAAATTCTTTCTAAAATGTTCAAAATTTACAGTGAATATATATATATCTCCGTCAGTAAGGTGAAAGTAGAATATTAATTTTGAATACCTGGTTTCGTTATAGTGAGACATCTAGGTTTGACTTTGATCTAACTAAGGTGATTTACTCGATGTACATTCAATGCTTTGATGACTACGATTGATGCAATGGCCATTCCATAAATCGTAGAAATTCTTTTCTCTCTTTTGGGTTTTAAGGCTGTAAGGAAATTCAAAATAATAAAACAAAGTCTGAACCAAATTTATACCTTACTTTCCATTCCTTTACATGACTGGTTAATATAAATTGTGTTAGGGTTATTGAGAGATACGTTAAATTAAGATATTTCTCTTAATAAAAAAAAAAAAACAATATATAATACATTGATCTAAAACTGTGTTAAAAAAAGAAACATTTCGAATACAGGTTGTTCCGTGATTTGAAGTTGTTGTATATGTGTTCCGCAATTTGTTAGGGCATTCCTATCTTTAACGTGTGGAAGTTTTTTTTTTTTGTTGACTCTCCTTTTCTCTTGATTGATAAGTAGTAGTGGAGTCGCGATTATCAATGAAAAAAAACTACAAAAAAAGAGCACGTGGAGTAGAAATGGTAATAATTTGTCTTAATGCAAATTTCTGTTTCAGCACCCCAGTAGGAAATAACAACTGTTGATAGTAATTTTAACAAAAAAATATTAAAATAAATTCTAGTTAATTTAGCTAGATAGTATTTACCTGGTTGGTTTTACTGAATCAGGGGACAATTACATAAGGTCAACTTATGTTGAATAGTATAAGCAATTTTCAGGGCTTTGGGTAGCCCAAAACACTTCCACCAGTGGTGGATTGTCTTATAAGCTTAATTTCTGAAACAATTTAATGAGTCATGTTTGCTTCATAAAAAAAAACTTAGGCTTAACAATTACCTGAAGCAGTAAGAGTTTGTGTTTTTTCTTTTTCTTTTTCCGCCTTTTTATCCTTCCTTTTTTTTATTTAAAAAAATTTTATATTTTTTTTGTTAAGGCAAATGTAGCACTTATAAGAGAATCTAAATATTTTACACTGTTTTCGCTTACTTTATCTTTCACGTGTGTAAGGAACTTGTATATATGGGCTGGTTTGCTTCTGGCTTTGAAAAGACAGGAAGTAGTTAAAGAGAATTACGCTGAATCTATGCTTAATAAATTATTACTATTCAGAAGCGTGAAATAGTGATACCCAGTTGAGAAACTTAGTGGTGTACTAGTGTTACTAATAAACATAGCCATATGTATTTTAACAAACCGTTAAAATTAAATGAAAGCTGAAAGTTACTTTATACAAGAAATTCGTAACAAAACTGCTTCGTTCTGAAAATTAATTTGGAAGAACGAACAGGAATTTCGTAGTGTGTATGCATATGACTAACCCTTTTTTAAAAAAGGAAGAAAAACAAAAAAAAAGCCAACAAACTAATTTTATATAAGATTTATATGAAGAAAAGCCTTTAACGTGTGGCACGACCCACGAATAGCCGGGCAACAAATCTTTTTCATTTTAACTTTTTAAATCGGAGGCGTGATAGCGACCTACGTAATTACCTTTTAGATCTTCAATATCATACAACGAATTCCCGACGTGTTGTCGAATCTTGCATTTTAAAAACTTCGGCATGAACTTTGCGTTTATTCTTTTCGATAAATTGCTTAATATATGGTTTTTACGAAAAACTACTTGACCGTTTTCAAAACGAATTTTCCTACATCTCAAATTATAGGATTTGCTGGCCTCACTGTGTGCTTTATCTAAATTAATTTTAAGTTTTTCTCGGATTTTGTGAAGCTTATCCGAATTGGTTGAAATTTCTAATTGATCATAATTAAGACTATTGAGTTTTTCTAAAAGTTTGTATGACGATGCATGCTGACACATATTCTGTCCAAAAAGTGCGTAGTATGGGGAGCAATTTATAGAACTGTGGTAATCGCTTCTTAAAATTGATAAAATGTTGGGAATATATTTATCCCAATTTGAATGATCTTTATCATTTTCTAGGAAACATCGAATTTTCGTTAAGATTTCCCTGTTTGCGCGCTCAGAAGCATTTGACTGTGGGGCGTAAAATCCTGTTTTTATATGTTCTATTCCATACAAAGAAAAAAAAAATTTTCATATCTTTAGATATGAATTGTTTGCCATTGTCACTATGAACAAATTGTGGCACCCCAAATGTTGGAAACAATTCAGATTCGAGAAATAAGGTAATATTAGCTGTTGTTGCTGCTCGCATTGGCTTAAGAAAGATAAATTTCGTCAAATGATCGAGACAAATAAAGATGTAAGAATTTCGTGACTTTGAGCACGTATAAGGTCCTAAAAATCCACAAAATGGACGCTGAAATGGCCTAAATGTTTGAAATGCATCGCCCATTGGTGGTCTAGAAATTTGGTTGCTAGCTTTAATTGACTTACACATATCACACCTACTTATATAGTTCCTAATGTCTTTTGACATCGTTGGCCAGAAATATTTTTGCCTTACTCTTGCAAGTGTCTTGGAAAACCCACCGTGACAGGTTGAAAGGGAATCATGAGTGGATTTAATAACATTTTCCGTTAAGGATGATGGTAACCAGAGTTTCCAGAGATTTTCCTCCTCATTCTCAAGACCCTGTCTAAACTTTACCCTTTTAAAAACATGGTTGTCTTTCACACATAAATCTGGGAAAGAACCCTCTTGTTCAGAAACAGTTTTCCTAATAATTGAGTATTCCTCGTCATCGAAGTCAGAACAATTTAAATCGATATCAAAGTCCAAGGATCCTAAAACTAATTCGTCAACGTCAAAACGGGATAAAGCATCGGGTACTATATTAAGTGAACCCTTACGGTGTTCGATTTGAAAATCAAAACGTTGCAGTTTAAAGCTCCATCTTGTCAGCCGGCCAGAAAGATCTTTCTGGTTCATAAGCCATTTTAAGCTGGCATGATCTGTGACAATGCGAAAGGGTAACCCTTCAATATAAGGCCTAAACCTTTGCACTGAGAGCACTGCAGCTAGACATTCCAGCTCCGTCACAGTATAATTCCGTTGAGCTTTGTTCAGCTTCTGTGATACGAAAGCTATTGGATGCTCTCATCATCCAGCTGTAGCAAAACACCACCTACCCCGACTTTAGAGGCGTCACACTGAACGACGAATTCTTTAAAAAAAATTTGGCTGCGCTAACACAGGTGCTGAAGAAAGTGCAAGTTTCAAGATTTCAAATGATTTAATAGCATCCCCTGACAATTTAAAAGATTTGTTCGACTTTTGAAGACAATTGGTCAAGGGACCACTAAGGTTAGCAAAGTTTCTAATGAATCCGCGTTACCAATTTGCCATACCAATAAATCTTCTTATCTGGCGTGGTGATTTTGGCAGTGGAAAGCTAGTGATACACTCAACTTTGGAAGGATCTACTTTTAGGCAACCGTACCCAACTATGTATCCTAAGTACCTAATCTCCCGCTAGCAAAACTTACTTTTGTTGACATTGATTGTAAGTTTAGCAATTCGTAAACAATGAGCTACTTCTGTAAGCAATTTTAAATGTGAGTCGAAATCAGAACTACAAACGATTAAATCGTCTAGATAAATGAAAACGTTTTCTCTTAACCTTGACGGAATGACTTTGTCCATCAATCTACTCATGGTCTGTGGGCCATTACATAACCCAAATGGCATATATTTATACTGGTAAAGAGGCCTACCAGGTATAGCGAAAGCGGTTTTCTCCTTCGAGGATTCTGACAGGCGAATTTGAAGAAAGGCATCCTTCAGATCAATACCACTGATGAAGTGGGTATCTTTCAATCGGTTTAAGAGGCCGTTTATATGGGGTAAAGGATAAGAGTCCTTTTTGGTTACAGCATTTAACCGTCGAGAGTCTATGCGAAGCCTGACCTTGCCGGGTTTTCTCACAAGAACCACTGGAGAACACCATGGGGAGTTAGACTCTTCGATAACACCCATAGACAACAATCGGTTTACCTCTTCATAAGCCTCAGCTTGCCTAGGGGGAGACAAAGCGTAATGTTTTGCTTTTATGGGATTCACCGGTGTCTATATGGTGTTCAAGGAGGTCCGTGCATCCTAAGCCCATTTTCTCGAAAGAAGGAAATTGTAGAATAACTTTGTCTAATAATAGTTGTTGCTCCGGGTTTAACTTATGAAACTTGTCATCATCTTCATTTGCAACGTTGTCAATTTCAGATATACAAGGTATAATTTCTGGTGCGAGGGCAAATGCCTTCCAAAAGTTAACCCCAATATACACCGCTTGTATCAAATTGGGAGCCAAATAGAAAATTATTTCCTTGGACACGTTTTTGAACTCAACTGGTAATGTACAAAAACCGATAATTTCTAGTCTCTTACCACTGGCTGTGGATAACGAAGATTTATAGTTTCTAAATGGAATGTTATTACGAGAAATAAATTCCATGCAATTATGGCCAAGAACCGAAACATTCGCTCCAGAGTCTAGTAGACCTAAAAATGATTCGTTAAAAATATTAATTTTGGCAAATGGACGGTCATCATTACCGGATATAATAGTTGATTCGACCCTTTTTCGAAAAATTTTTCTGACTTTATATCTCTCCCGGCATTTAAAAATTTTATAATTTTTAGCTTTCGGCATACAATGTTCCAAAGAAATAATGGTTTTATGATTTGGCAATGCTGCAGTAATTGGTTCTAAAGAATATTCAGTTAATGGAATATCAGATGTTGATTGAATGTCATTATTATCTAGTTCGGCGTTCCGTTGGGTTTGAAAATCTGATTTACTTATTGAACTATTTTCGCAAAATGAGGTTATAAAATTTTGCTTTAAGTTGCAATTTTCCTCTGGCTCTAAACAACAATTAAGTCCTAATTTTAGTTTTTGATTAATGCCGGATTTTGATGGGTTGAACGAGACATCCCGGTGTTCATCTCATTGCCCCTCGAGTTTCCCTGATGGGTTTTCGGGCAATTTGGTGTAACTACACCCTTCAATCCACATTTATAACAAAACACGTTTCGTATTTCATCATATATGAGTGACCGAAATTTGAACAATTCCAGCACTGAATTTTTGAGTAATCTGGTTTAATAAATCGTCTAGAAAACTGTATCGCCTCTACCTGTGGATCATTAAGCTCTTCATCTGAATTATCGTTATCTTCAATTTGTAACTCGTTAACATGTCTAGTAGGTAAATATAAAGGGTGCACTTTACTATCACGTAAAATTTGTTCCCCTTTCCGAGCTATGTCTCGCAAGTCATCAAGAGATTTTGGTTGAGAGTTGAACATCATAAATTTTAGATTATCGTTAACATTTTTTTAATTATGTCAATTAAGGAATTTTCAAGTATTGGATTTCTGAGTCGAGAATTCATAGCAATAACAGCTGAGTGGAAATCATTGTATGATTCCTTATGGTTTTGTTTTCGTAAAGAAATTTTTAGAATTATGTCATGATCACTTTCAAGATTTCCAAATTCTTTAGTTAAAGCTCGTTTATGTTCAGAGAATTTGGCATTTCTATTTTGTTTAGTAAACCACCAAAACCAGTCTTCAGCTTTTCCACTTAAAAGAACATGAAAGTTTGCTAACAGGTGATTTTCGGAACAGTGACTACGTTCGCATAGTGTCTTGATTTTAAAAATAAAATCTGAAATTGGACTAGTTCCATCGTATGAAATATTCCATTCTTTTAAACGAATGTTATTTTCGTTATTAGTGGAAAAATTGGAATAAGAAGGAATTAATGGTGTTGCGATGTTGCTTGTATGCGTGTTTGAATAAGAAGGCATTTGAAAATTTACGTTCATATTAGAAGGATGTTTTGGTAATGCACCAGTTTGCGCTGTTATTTGTGAATTCGAATTGACAGGAAATTCTAATGGTGATGGGTTATTTATTGGATATTGGTGTAAATTAGATGCTAATAAGGGTGTTGTAGTGTTATCAACCTGAACACGGGAATTGGATATAGAATCATTACGAAAAGTTCTTTTAAGAGATTCAAATTCTCTGCGAAATTCATCTTGTGTACTGCGTAAAGTCTGTTGTAAAATTTGCATTAAAGAATCCATTGAAACATTCTTTTCAGAGTTCAATTGGTTCGAATTTTCCAATACCATTGTAGGGCTGGTTTCTGGTTTCGATTGCTGTGTATGGCAATTATTAGCAGGGGGATTCACTGAAGAAGTTCCTAAAGGCAATGCTTGAGCTAAATTTTGAAATTGTGGTTCAAAGCTGCTTAGCTGTTCTGATGAACCAACATTATCGTTGGTTAAAAAGGCATCAGAGGGATGAGAATGGTCCATGGCAATTATTTTTAAATTTTCTGGAATTTCTAATTCAGAACGAAGACTATTATTTCCCATGGATAATTTTTTCCCAGAATTTAGATTTTCTTGAAGGGTACGTACAACTTTCGGGGAGTTGTGTCTCATTGAAGGAGGAGTGTGTAAAACTTGGAGGATTTTTAGATTGAAGGGAGGTGTCCAATGTAATTGGAATATTGTTTCGAGAAGGAGTGTAACTACGAGGTCTTCCTCTCTGTGAAAGGGAGGGTTTATTATTGGAACCAGAACTCTGTTTACTAAAACTTTGAGTATTCATATTAATCTGAAATAACTTGGTTAAGAATATATTGTGTTCTAATATTTATAAAAAAAAATTTAATTTAGATATAAATCACGAAGGTATGTATTATTGATTAAGAATTATTAATAGATTCAGGGAATGCATATAAATTTGAAATCACGACAAATAATGCCGCAAAACAAAATTTTATAAAAGATGCAACGAATTCTGTTTAAATAAAACAAAATAAACGGATCTCTCTTTTATTTGAAAATGAAATATATAAATTGATCACCAATATTTGTCAATTACAACATTTACAATTCGAATTAGAAAAGTATTGAGAATAATGGACTTATTGACAATATTAGATCTGTCTTTTATATGAAAATAAAATATATAAATTGTCAATATTGTTAATATTTGTCGATTACAACATTTACACTATCTTTGCTTAGTCTACTGCAACGCAATTATTTAAATTTTGACTTAAATATATTGGGACTCATAGAACAAAACAATTTGAAAATAATGAACTTATTGACAATATAAGATCTATCTTTGCTTTAGTCTACTGCAACGCAATTATCTAAAGTTGACTTAAATATATTGGGACTAATAGAATAAAACAAAGACTGTATAGGCAATTGAAACGACTTAGACATTAATGCAACTGCAATTAGAAATTTTAAATAATTCTATGAAACAGGACTATTAATGTACAAAAGTAATTTTATGGTTAAATTTTGTGTTATGAAACCCATACTATAATTTATCTTTATTTTTATAAAAGAAACTAGTTTTGTAATATTATGACAAAGACTACTGAGTCAAAATGTAAAATTTTAATATTGTAAATATTGTTGTCTTTGCTTAACGTTGGGCGCCATCTATGTAGCACGCTTGGTTGAAAACAACCTATCCAAAAAAAGTACGTCGGCATAAAAAGGCAGAAACGACCAGCTCAGACGGTCAAGGCATTGTTCAGTA
This sequence comes from Cordilura impudica, assembly GCA_963682025.1. NCBI lineage: Eukaryota > Metazoa > Arthropoda > Insecta > Diptera > Scathophagidae > Cordilura > Cordilura impudica. Next base: position 177,305,728 of record OY821519.1, on the reverse strand, counting down.
CCTCTATGGATACGTGCTAACATATGTTTGTTTTTTTTATGCCATAGAATAATGTGCCTAAGAGCTATTTTAATTAACATATTATCAAAACTAGGATGAGAGAAGATGTTTCACTCTCTGGGTGCAATTCTCCCTACCCGATCACTACTTTTATGTAGCACGCCAACGGCAATTTGAACACCCTTCAATTTCTGACATTGCCCCTTTAAATGAAGTCGTAGCACTCATGATTTATAATTATTTTGCATTCCCTTTATTTGTTTTGTTTAGCAATTCATTTTAATTTTCATTTTAATTACATTGTAAAATTATAGAAAAAAAACCGAATTAAAAGAAAAAATACGAAAATGTGATCTTATAATTAGAATATATATATATGTCATATATGACAAAACAATTTAGTTGATTTTAGAAAAAAAAAAATTATGAAATATGTCTGTTTATCGATTAAAATATTTATAGTTAATTAATTCATCATAGGCAACGTATGATATATTAACTTCTTTTCAAAAAAAATTCTTTTTAAAATGTTCAAAATTTACAGTGAATATATATACTGACGGAGATATGTCAGTAAGGTGAAAGTAGAATATTAATTTAAATACCTGGTTTCATTATAGTGAGACATCAAGGTTTGACTTTGATCTAACTAAGGTGATTTACTCGATGTACATTCAATGCTTTGATGACTACGATTGATGCAATGGCCATTCCATAAATCGTAGAAATTCTTTTCTCTCTTTTGGGTTTTAAGGCTGTAAGGAAATTCAAAATAATAAAACAAAGTCTGAACCAAATTAATACCTTACTTTCCATTCCTTTAAATGACTGGTTAGTATAAATTGTGTTAGGGTTATTGAGAGATACGTTAAATTAAGATATTTCTCTTAATAAAAAAAAAAAACAATATATAATACATTGATATAAAACTGTGTTAAAAAAAGAAACGTTTCGAATACAGGTTGTTCCGTGATTTGAAGTTGTTGTATATGTGTTCCGCAATTTGTTAAGGCATTCCTATCTTTAACATGTGGAAGTTTTTTTTTCTTGTTGACTCTCCTTTTCTCTTGATTGATAAGTAGTAGTGGAGTCGCGATTATCAATGAAAAAAAAGTACAAAAAAAAGAGCACGTGGAGTAAAAATGGTAATAATTTGTCTTAATGCAAATTTCTGTTTCAGCACCCCAGTAGGAAATAACTGTTGATAATAATTTTAACAAAAAAATATTAAAATAAATTCTAGTTAATTTAGCTAGATAGTATTTACCTGGTTGGTTTTACTGAATCAGGGGACAATTACATAAGGTCAACTTATGTTGAATAGTATAAGCAATTTTCAGGGCTTTGGGTAGCCACAAAACATTTCCACCAGTGGTGGATTGTCTTATAAGCTTAATTTCTGAAACAACTTAATGAGTCAGGTTTGCTTCATAAAAAAAATATTAGGCTTAACAATTACCTGAAGCAGTAAGGGTTTATGTTTTTTCTTTTTCTTTTTTTTATTTAAAAAAATTTTATATTGTTTTTTTGTTAAGGCAAATGTAGCACTTATAAGAGAATCTAAATATTTTACACTGTTTTCGCTCACTTTATCTTTCACGTGTGTAAGGAACTTGTATATATGGGCTGGTTTGCTTCTGGCTTTGAAAAGACAGGAAGTAGTTAAAAAGAATTACGCTGAATCTATGCTTAATAAATTACTACTATTCAGAAGCGTGAAATAGTGATACCCAGTTGAGAAACTTAGTGGTGTACTAGTGTTACTAATAAACATAGCCATATGTATTTTAACAAACCGTTAAAATTAAATGAAAGCTGAAAGTTACTTTATACAAGAAATTCGTAACAACCTCTTTAACCGCAAGCAATTTTATATGGCAAAAGTCATAGCCAATTGCGGCTGTCAACAATTCATTGCACTAGATTTTGTATTAAGGGGCAGGGCAGGTCTACAAATTCGGAATCAATAACCTATGTACGCTACGCAACCTGCACTAAAACGAAAATTTGGAGCATTTCATGTTTGAGTGCCCCATATACTCCTCAGCTCGAAATCACCACCTCAGTTACTTAATTACAATTTTCAGGGACAACAAAACACTAATTTTCAACTGTACTGATTCGCAATCAACTAAAGCAATATATCTTTACATAATTAATAGTCTTAAAATCAGATCTTTTATTCTTAACGAATAACACTTGTCTTCATTTCGTTGTTTTCATACATACATATATATATATATATATATATATATATATCTTATTTTGCCGCTCATATACTCTTCTCAACATTACCAAATAAGTCTAGATCAGTGGTGGCCATCGAGAGAATTGAGTTAGTAATAGTGTTTATGAGCATGTGATAGTTGTACTATACTGATCGAAATCCATGGACGTAACACAATGCCGGTATTACATGGGTTTGTGTAGATTTTGTATGAATGTTTATATGAATGACTAAAAGGGAAAATAGTTGAGTTCACGAAGAACATGGTAAAATTTTAAATAAAATATGTTGTTTTAAAATTTTAAAACTTGCATTCTGAAAATGTAAAACAAAATGTGAAGAACATTTAATCTCTTTTATCCATAAGTTGTTACGGAACCTTAGGTGGCACTAGAGTGACCTGCCCTTCTAGCTCCTGGTCAATAGCAGGGTGTGTTTTCCTCCCTCAACTCTCGCCCAAAGGCCGTACCAATTAATAATTTTAACTAAAACAAATATTCACTTACACAAAAACAAACGAATCTCAACTGGGAGGTAGATGTTAATCTCCAACCGCCCTTCCCAACCTTGGTCACAATCGCTCCTGCTTCCTTTATTTATGACCCCGTAAACCGCTCACCTTCACCACTTACCTTTATATTAACATCCCCTAATATTTGCTAGTTTTAACCGCTCATAATGATATACTTTTTTTTATTTTTTTTTTTATTTAATATAGATATCAAAAAGCTAACATGGGCTTGTTTGGCCGCCGCATCCAATATTGCCCACTAACATGCCTAACCTAAAAAAAACAACAATATTCACTAACATATAACTAACAACCAATGAAGATTAAAATTTCACCAAACGGGCCGCAAAACACATCGGAACTGTCGGTCATGTTATATCAGTCATGTATACTTCCACCGATTCCTCAAATATGCAATTTGGCCTAATATGTTCAAAGCGAGCCGCAACAAATTTGAAGTTTATTAAATCAAATAAGTAATAATAAGTAATTAATTTCTTTAAAAAACAAAAAAAAAAAAAAACAAAATAGCAAAACTTAAAATGATAAGAAATTTCAAAGGTTAATAAGTGGTATGTTACCAAAAACTAAGAAACTTACCAGCCTGCAGTAACTGGATATTTTTTAAAATTAAAAAAAAAAATGCATAAAAGACGGCTATAATGTTGTCAAATGGAGGCGACGTATGTAACTTATAGAAAATGTTTAATTTATAGTTTTCAAGTCTTCGAACTTCTTAACATTTTTGGTTTCTTTGAAACAAATATTCTCTGTGTACCTATTAAAAAAATATATATGAATTTCAAAAGGCACTGCGACATAGACCTGCTTTGTTCAAAAGCTTTCATAAGACTGAATGAAATTGTTGTTTACTTTTACTCTTTGGTGAGTATTTTTGTTTTCGTTCGGCTGTATACATATAAGAAGCCGAGCAGCACCGTGCTTGGTACGGCCTTAACTGCTCTAGATCAGTGGTGGCCACCGAGAGAATTGAGTTAGTAATAGTGTTTATGAGCATATGTTAGTTGTACTACACTGATCGAAATCCATGGACGTAACACAATGCCGATATTAAATGGGTTTGTGTAGATTTTGTATGAATGTTTATATGAATGCATAAAAGGGAAAATAGTTGAGTTCACGAAGAATATGGTAAAATTTTATATATATTTTGTTGTTTTAAAATTTTAAATCTTACTTTCTGAAAATGTAAAACAAAATGTGAAGAACATTTAATCTCTTTATTCATAACTTTGAAGTTTATTAAATCAAATCAATAATAATAAGTAATTCATTTCTTTAAAAAACAAAAAAAAAAAAAAAAAAACAAAATAGCAAAACTTAAAGAGATAAGAAATTTCAAAGCTTAATAAGTGGTATGTTACCAAAATTAAAAACTTACCAGCCTACAGTAGCTGGATATTTTTTAATATTAAAAAAAAAATGCATAAAAGACAGCTATAATATTGTCAAATGGAGGCGACGTATGTTATTTATAGAAAATGTTTAATTTATAGTTTATCGAGTCTTCGAAATTTTCTCAACATTTTTGGTTTCTTTTAAACAAATATTCTCTGTGTACCTATTAAAAAATAAATATATATGAATTTCAAAAGGTAATGCGACATAGAAATGCTTTGTTCAAAAGCTTTCATAAGACTGAATGAAATTGTTGTTTACTTTTACTCTTTGGTGAGCATTTTTGTTTTCGTTCGGCTGTATACATATAAGAAGCCGACCACCAGTGTGTTTGGCACGGCCTTCACTGCTCTAGATACATATAAGTAAATACCAAACCTCCTTCTGTTATAACTTTTAGTTTATAAGCAGAAGTAAATAAATATTGAATTGTAACTCATCGAAATAAATTCCGGAGACCCCATAAACTATATATATTATTGATCCTTAAAAAAGGAGAAGGCGATCTATCGATGTCTGTCTGTCTGTCACGAAATAAACCATTTACCTCGTAAAGTTACGATAATATCATTTGCCGGGCGTTACTGTGCTGAGATCCGTCCTAATATTTGTATACACCTCTAAAAAAAACGAAAACCCAAATTTATTTTTTAATTTTTTTTTAAATTGTTGTCAATAAAAAATTTGCTTACTAAAACAAACTAAACTAGAAATATTTATAAAATTATAAAAACAATTTGGACGCGAATCGACTGATTCGACCAAAAAATAAATATATAATGAGTGTTTAATATTCTAAAAATAGCGTATCTTTGCTTTGATTATAGCACCTCATTTACATCAACAGAGAACTACTTGACTGGATTCGGGTTTTGATTGAAAAACTAAAAAAATTCCATACAAATAGAAAACTAAATTCAACAAAAAACAGGTAAAACTAACCAACATGTTGGCAATTTCATTTTAGATGTCATATGTTGCCAGGTGTTGCAAATGAAAAGATATTACAACCCGTTTTCATATAACTGAGAATAATTGACAACAATTGATATTGAAAATGACATAGTGAAAACCAGGCATTACAATTGTTAGTGAATGAGTGTGTATACGTTTGCATATCAAGTTCATCGCTGTCAATGACGCACAGTGGACCATTTGACGAGAAGGCGGTGGAATTTTGATATGCGGTTTTTTTGTTTGGTAGGTGAGACTTTAAGTTTTGCTATAAAACGTAATTCTCGACCGAAAATAAAAAAAGTTACGGAGGGTTTAAAATACATTTTCATTTGTAGTTGAATTTTAGTACAAAAGTGAAGTGTTAAAAGATAAAAAAAGGTTTTTTTAATATAATGTCTTATTTTTTCAGTTAATTTTACAACTAATACTTTTTAACAATTTTTTAAGTTAATTTTTTCAGAAAATGCCAAACTTTGGCCCCGTAAACTTTTTAGTCCTAATGTGCACAAGGGCCAAAGGTTGTTTTATTTTTTGAAAGATCACGATTTAACATATAATTTATTAAGCAGCGAACGTAAAAGTTACCTTATATTGGTTCAAGATAGAGAAGTTTCAATGAAAAACTCTATGCTATTGCTTTAGTAAAATTTTTTTTTATTGTCTTTTTAAATATTTCTATATCAATTTTTATGGTAAATTTATGAAATATAACAATTTTTATTGTAAATTTACAAAATATATAAATTTTTAAATCAAGAAAATTTTTTAACTATATAAAAAAAAGTGTAACTTATTGTTAGTATAATGAAAAAGTACTTTAAATCAACCAATTTTAGTAAAAATTTTTTCTAAATAGCCTTGATTTTCATCTTCTAGAAGTTGTTTAGCTTCTTCGTCTATTCCAATAGAGGTAGTTTTCCATTTTTGACGAATGTTGGACATATATGGATCTGAAGTGCACAACAAAATAGTGATAAGGTCTTCATTAGTACAACATCTGGACATTTTCCTTGTGTTGTGCTCGCGAAAAAATCTGTAGTCTTTGTTCCTTTTTTCTTGCGCTTCTTCAGAAAGATCTTCTATTGGTAGCATATTGTTTTGAATTATTTGTTCCCCATAGAACATTTTCTTTGTTTTTTTCTCACTGTTTCGCCTAACGGACCAAATTCCAAATCATAACCCAATTTAAGAATATGCTCCATGAAACGTATTTTAGAATGAAGAGGGGACATTCCAAATTCGTAGGCTTCCTTAAAAGTATCGTCTTCTGGTGGGGGTTGGCTTAATTGACTTGATGTCTTTTGGCATATAATGCAGCTTGACGTTGACTTTGTTCCAGTTAAAGCTTGTGCAACTTTTCCATCAATCATTGTGAGACACATTTTAAAATGTACTTCAATGTCTTGGTCATCAAATTTAAATATTACTGGTTGAAGTTCCTTAATTTGATCTTTTATTTTTTGAACTTCTTCAGTTATGACATCTTTGGTTTCCTTTTAAATGCAAATTTTATTGGTCTGCAATACTTTGTTGAAGAAGGAATTTCATTTTTCCATATATCAATTTCTGTTGCTCTACTATTTGACGGCTCTAAGACTCCATACCTTTTTGATGAATTTTCGGCATTAAATTGCTTGTATTGTTTCTGACCATCACATCCCCATTTATAAATCAAAGTAATGCTGCCATTACCAATTTTTTTTAAATGATCAGTATCAAGCGTATTTAGCAATCGTTCTGCAGTATGTTCAAGCATTGTGAAGGTAAGCATTCTTTTTTGGCAGAAACTAAATCTCGACACTCTTTAAAAATCCCACAATTCTTTTCATTGGTTCGCTTCCGCAATTCCTTATATTGATTTTTGGTCAATTTCAAATCCAAAAATAGGGCGAACGCTTTTTCCGGCGTAAATTTCTTATCTTCAATTGGTGTAGGAATGCTTTTCAAAATCCTCTTTGTGCGCCTTGGGCTCGCTTCTACTATTGTTTCAATTATTTCAATTTTATTTTTTTTATTTTGGGTTGGTTGAATTTGGCGCAAAAATGAATCCTTAATAATTCTTTGAGAAATTTCTTCATTGATATTCTCCAGCTTGCGCCTTCGAGATCTTTCACTACATCCGTCAATTGGTTTTGCTGGTCGACCCTTTTTCCACTTTCGTTGGCAGTTGTAGATGCACTCTCAAAAATAAGTTCCTTTATTAACCAGTCTTGGTAACGTTTGTACATCTTTGCCTTGCTATGAGAGCATTCAATGTAACGTCTTTTCAAATTCGATGCAAAATTAGTAATTTTTCCTTTGTGCATTTCAATGTCTTCTAGGTTACAATTCTTAAAGAAGTCGTTGCTCATTATGTGCAAAATTACATCGTCTACATCATTTCGTTGAAAATAAATATCTGCCAGATCTCTGTAACAGTACTTATCCATTGCACAAATTGTAATGAATAATAATTGTGGAAACATTATTATAAATACTCTTTCTTGCAATTATGTAAAATAAAAATTTTATCTTTTATTACCACTTTTAGAAGCATAAAAAACCCACACCCTAACCCCTTTTAAAAGGTGAAGCATACCTGCTCATATCTTAAAGGGCTATGTCGCAATAGTTTTTTTTTTACCATTTACCAGTTATTTAAATTGTTTCCCATTTTGTCAGGTATTTAAACTATATAACTAATTCAGACTATTAATGTTTTTGAAAGATATCTATGTAAATGTACCTGTAACAATTAAGCGCATTATATCTCAACCCTTTTTTATAAGTATATAGCAACTCCTGACAACTCTACCGACACGCAAAAAAATACACCGCGGTGGACCGGTACGACCAACTTTTGTATTCATAACACTCAGTGTTTTTGAGTCGATCCGTATAATAAAAGATGGATAAAGGTCCAATATTTTTGGCAGTTACAAACATCACCTCAAACTTAATATATACTAACCACATAGTGCACAAGTTTTGTATTCATAAATTTTACAGAAAATAGAACCTTGGGTCAGAAAAATTGTTCTGGTGCACACGGGCGAAAACTGGCGGGTATGTAATGGGGTATAGGAGTATAGGGGAGGGTTCGGATTATAGAAGAGTGCAAGATTTTTTCTGACTGCTTTTGACTGGCAGGAGTTATGCTCTATTAAGTAAGCGATTTTCGGAAAATTTGGACGTTTTTAAAAAAATTTTTTTTAAATTTCGGAATGACTCAGTGATTCTAAATTTTTAACATTAATATAATGGAAGCCACAAAATTATACAAAATTTATTTCACTTCAAAATCTTTTAAATCAAAAAAGTTACAGTCATTCAAAAATGAAAATTTACAAAGAAATTTTTAGTTTTAGCAAAATACTGAGAAAGCCCATTTTCTAAGACCCTGTTCGCTGTGATATAGAGTCGCAATTTTTGGCTCCCGAGGTTTGCTAGTATTTACGTTCAAATGAATAACATAACTTTAAAATCGGTAACAAGAAAAAAAAATGATTTTTGGCCGCCTTCTCAAAATATGGTCCACTGTGCGACGTTGAGTTCTATGGCATGTGCAAACGTCTGCATGTATGCATATCATGTTTGGCTTGTTTACAATGACACTCATAATTGTGCACCGTTTCTCACCGTTTTAGTTTCGTGTATTAAATATGAAATAAGTATTTGTATATTTTCTGTTTTCGTTTTTTCTTTTTTTTTTTTGCCATACTTGTAATATTTACATGTCTGTGATTAAATTAAAATGCGATATAAAACAAGTTCTTATATTTATTTATTTGTTAATTGTCTATAATATGTAACATTATATTTATTTATTTTTACGAGAGAACATTATTATATTTGAAATAGTCTATTAAGCTATTATGATATATATATTTTTTTGTATTGTAATGAAGTTTAACCACTTCTGGTAAATAAAAATTTATACTCATTAAATTATATATATATTTTTTTTTTCTATGTAATAAATTTCTTTAACATATATTTATTATGTAATAATTTTACTTTATTGTTAGAAATTTCTATTAATACGTTCAAATCGTCTATATCTAATATTTTGAATGAACCGCTATATTCATCTATTTTTTACTTTAACTAGTACTAGATGTCCTTTGACTTTGATGACTTTGAGTTCTATATTGTATTGTTTTTCCGTAGATTTTATCTTTCTTTTGTTCTTTACTTCTAAAATAATTTTTCGTGCCTTTTGCAATGAATAATTCAATCTAGTCTTTAATTCATTTACATAATTATCAAGATCATAAATTCCCTTAGCACTTTCTAACTCATCACCTGGTAGTCGAGGAAGTTTACTGAATACTAGCTCATATGGAAAATATTCCGTATCAACGTGGGGGGTTGTGTTATAGGCAAAAGTAAAATATGGTATCCAAATGTGCCAATCATAATTATACCCTATACCACTATGTGGTTTGGGTATAATGACTTTGTGCTGCTGTTTGTAGCTACCAAAAATATTTGACCTAGATCCATCTTTTATTACACCGATCGAATCAGAGTCACTATCTGATTCGATTTAACGATGTCCGTCCGTCCGTCCGTCTGTGTGTCCATGTAAACCTTGTAATCAAACTGCATGTCGCAAATATGAGTATATTTTGATGAAATTTGGCATATAAGCTTTCATCGGCCGTAGGATGAACGCTATTGAAATTGGTGAAAATCGGTCCATGTTCAGACCTAGCCCCCATACAAATGACCCCTATGAAATCGACATAAATTGCCATAAGATCCAAATTATCATATAGATCTTACTCAAATGGGGTTTGTATGCGTTTATTACATCTATTAAGGAGTAGTCCAAAAATTATACCTATGGGACAACCCTTATCATAGGCCCCATGTAGAGCTGCTTCCCGATCTGCACTTTAATCTATCAAAAAACAAAAATATTGCACTGATTCTTTTCAAATTTTGTTTGTATATATTTTTGCAAAATACAAGAGACTTTACCAAACATGATCAGGATCGGTCCAATTTTAGGCCTAGTGCCCATATAGATATAGCATCCGATATGAACTTTTTCATATCTGCAGCCAAAAAAATTAATAAAAATCCCACTCAAATTTGGTTTATCTTATTTTCTATATCCAGTTAGTTTGGCCTAAGAGATAGGGTCTATAAACGCATGGTATAGGGTATCGTATAGTCGGTCTAGACCGACTATAATTTTCTTACTTGTTTTCTACGAAATTAAGGAAATATTCATTAAGAACGCGATGATTCCGCTCTACTGTTCCCAATGTTTCATGATGGTAGGGTGCGGAAAAATTCTGTTTTATTTTTAATAATGCACAAACTTCTTTCATTAATTCATTTGTAAATTCCGTACCCCTATCGTTTTGAGAACTTTAAATTTGAGAATGAGTTGTTCAACTAGAGTTTTAGCTATTGTCTTAGCATCTTTAACTATTATTGGATGTGCTATTACGTATCTTGTCAGTTCGCACTGCATAGTTAATTTTAATATTGTCTCTCTAATTCCGAAATGGCCACCATGGGGTGTATTATGGAATTTTTCTATCAATTTGTATTTTCTTATAGTGCCCTCAATCTTCTTATATCGATCATTATATCGATGTCATTATCGTTTATCTTGTTGTATATTTCTTTTAATTCTTCGGCGTTTATATAATTAAAAATTTCATCATTAGGCCGAGGCCACGCAATGAGCGGCAAAGCGGTGAGCGGCAGAGCGGCGAGTTTGAGCAGCAAGTGGCTTATTACTGAGCGTCATTTCTGAACGGTTAGTTGCCAAAATGCCATTGTCAATGTTATTATTTGTTATATATATAAAAAGTTTTTATAATAAAAGCAAAATTTTCACTATTTTATAATTTTTATTTATGTATGACTACATTTCAACTTTTTTAACTTTTTATCGGTTGAAAAACAACACGAAAATGGTTGTCGTTAAGATAACAACAACAGCCGACTTTAACAATAGCGAATATCGTTTAAAAATTTTACTGAATACCAAAATCGATAATTTTGTTGTTTTCTTTTTCTAACGATTCGATTATCGATAAAAAGAAGTTACAGAACCGCACTACAGATTGACAAAACAAAGAAACGCCATTTTTTGCCATTTTTATTCTTTGCCGCTTAGACGGTCAGAAATGCCGCTCACATGCCAATCATTGTGTGGCCACTTCAGTAGTATTTCATATGTTTTAATCTTTTCCGCTCATCGCTCTGCCGCTCGCCTCTTTGCCGCTAATAACGTGGCATCGGCCTTATCATAAAGTACGTACTTTTTAATTCTTAATTTTCGTAATTATACCCTATACCACTATGTGGTTTGGGTATAATGACTTTGTGCTGCTGTTTGTAACAACCAAAAATATTTGACCCACACCCATCTTTAATTATACCGATCGAATCAGAATCACTATCTGATTCGATTTAACGATGTCCGTCCGTCCGTCCGTCCGTCTGTGTGTCCATGTAAAGCTTGTAATCAAACTGCAGGTCGCAAATATGAATATATTTTAATGAAATTTGGTATTTAATCTTTTATCGGCCATGGGATGAACGCTATTGAAATTGGTGAGAATCGGTCCATGTTCAGACCTAGCCCCCATACAAATGACCCCTATGAAATCAACATATATTTCCATAAGATCCAAATTATCATACAAATCTTAGTCAAATTGGGTTTGTATATATATATATTATATCCATTAATCAGTAGTCCAAAAATGATCCCTATTGGACAACTCTTAGTCATAGGCCCCATATAGAGCTGCTTCCCGATCTTCACTTAAATCTATCAAAAAACAAAAATATTGCACTGATTCTTCTCAAATTTTGTTTGTATATATTTTTGCAAAATACAAGACACTTTACCAAACATGGTCAGGATCGGTCCATTTTTGGGCCTAGTCCCCATATAGATATATCATCCGATACGAACTTTTTCATATCTGTACCTGTAACAATTAAGCGCATTATATCTCAACCCTTTTTTATAAGTATATAGCAACTCCTGACAACTCTACCGACACGCAAAAAAATACACCGCGGTGGACCGGTACGACCAACTTTTGTATTCATAATACTCAGTGTTTTTGAGTCGATCCGTATAATAAAAGATGGATAAAGGTCCAATATTTTTGGCAGTTACAAACATCACCTCAAACTTAATATATACTAACCACATAGTGCACAAGTTTTGTATTCATAAATTTTACAGAAAATAGAACCTTGGGTCAGGAAAATTGTTCTGGTGCACACGGGCGGAAACTGGCGGGTATGTAATGGGGTATAGGAGTATAGGGGAGGGTTCGGATTATAGAAGAGTGCAAGATTTTTTCTGACTGCTTTTGACTGGCAGGAGTTATGCTCTATTAAGTAAGCGATTTTCGGAAAATTTGGACGTTTTTAAAAAAATTTTTTTTAAATTTCGGAATGACTCAGTGATTCTAAATTTTTAACATTAATATAATGGAAGCCACAAAATTATACAAAATTTATTTCACTTCAAAATCTTTTAAATCAAAAAAGTTACAGTCATTCAAAAATGAAAATTTACAAAGAAATTTTTAGTTTTAGCAAAATACTGAGAAAGCCCATTTTCTAAGACCCTGTTCGCTGTGATATAGAGTCGCAATTTTTGGCTCCCGAGGTTTACTAGTATTTACGTTCAAATGAATAACATAACTTTAAAATCGGTAACAAAAAAAAAATGATTTTTGGCCGCCTTCTCAAAATATGGTCCACTGTGCGACGTTGAGTTCTATGGCATGTGCAAACGTCTGCATGTATGCATATCATGTTTGGCTTGTTTACAATGACACTCATAATTGTGCACCGTTTCTCACCGTTTTAGTTTCGTGTATTAAATATGAAATAAGTATTTGTATATTTTCTGTTTTCGTTTTTTCTTTTTTTTTTTGCCATACTTGTAATATTTACATGTCTGTGATTAAATTAAAATGCGATATAAAACAAGTTCTTATATTTATTTATTTGTTAATTGTCTATAATATGTAACATTATATTTATTTATTTTTACGAGAGAACATTATTATATTTGTATATATTTTTGCAAAATACAAGACACTTTACCAAACATGGTCAGGATCGGTCCATTTTTGGGCCTAGTCCCCATATAGATATATCATCCGATACGAACTTTTTCATATCTGCAGCCGAAAAAATTAATAAAAATCCCACTCAAATATGGTTTATGCTTATTTTCTATATCGAGTTAGTTGGGCCTGAGAGAAAGGGTCTCTAAACGCATGGTATAGGGTATCGTATGGTCGGTCTAGACCGACTATAATTTTCTTACTTGTTTTAATATAAGCTTCTCCATAAATGTTCCTGAAAACATAGGATTTTCACTTTTATTGCATACGACGCGAGTTATGTCACAGCAAGCTCCGACTCCAACTATGTTTCAAATAGATTGGCAGAAGTAGTAATTGGCTTTATTTCACAATAAAGTTTCACAATTTAAAGGCATCGAACTCTTCCAACAGAATAAACATTTTTGATGGTGGATTTAACAAGGTCATACTAAATGATTGAGACGTAGCATTTATTTTAATTGTGGATATTTGACACCACTATTTGTATTTTTTGTTGTTGATCGTGTTTTTATTGATTTCCGCATTTTGCTTTTTGATACCAATAACAACATTGTATGTTTGTGAATTTATATGAACATTTTTGTATGTAAGCATTATGATTTTTGATACCAATAACAACATTGTATTTTATTGAACATATATAAGCATTTTATTCTTTGTATACGAATTGTTTTTATTTTTCTCTTTTAAATATAAGAATGACCACAACTTAAAAGAGGGTGGTAGTATAGCTGTAGCAATGATTGAATAAAGTTCAAATTAAATAAAAATAAAAATTATTTGTTATCATTTTTGGAAAATTAAATTAAAACCCGTAACTGGCGCAGTCGGTAGACCTAATCCCGAAGGATTAAAAAAAAGTGAACAGACTAAATAAACATCCTAAAAAGGAGTGAATAAAGTGAAAATTCTAAAGAAATTCACAAATAATTTTCAAAACTTAAATTAAAAAAAAATTGATAAAGTGAAAACTCCAAACAAACTCACAAATAATTTTCAAAACTTAAAAAAGTGAAAATTCCAAACAAATTTACAAATGGTTTTCAAAACTTCAATCCTAAAAAACTGATAAAAGTGAAAATTCACAAATAATTTCCAAAACTTAAATTCAAAAAAAAATTGTTAAAAAATGAAAATTCCAAACAAACTCACAAATAATTTTCAAAACTTAAAAAAGTGAAAATTCCAAACAAATTTACAAATAATTTTCAAAACTTCAATCCTAAAAAACTGATAAAAGTGAAAATTCCAATTCACAAATAATTTGCAACATTAACAAGTGAACATCAATCATGGCAATGAATCCTGAAACTGAAACGCAGCAACCACCTGAACAACAACCATCAACCTCATCTAACGTACAACCCATCCCGATTTCAGAGGTCCTGAAAGAGGCCTCTAAGATTAAAGAGTACAAAGGCACGAGGGATTATGACCTATCATCTTTTATAAGGGAGGTCGAACTATTTATCCCAATTTTTAAAGACACATCACTTGAAGACTATGTATTCCAACGGTGCATCTACAACAAAATTCAAGGAGCCGCTCTGGATGTAATCAGAACAATCGGCCCTACCCCAACCTGGCAGCAAATCAAAAATGAACTCATCACAAACTTCGGTGTACGGGAGACATACCATCAATTGTTTCATAAGGCATTGGCTTTGAAAAATTGCAATGAAAGTCAATATTATTATGATTTAAAATGTATTTTAAATAAACTAAATGAAAAATTTGCTCACGACTCAGATAAACCAATAGAATTTTGTACAACAAATAATGAATCAATGATTTTAAAAACATTTGCTAATAATATACCACCATATATGGCTAGCATTATTCACAGTAGAAACATATCTAACATAAGATCAGCTTTTTATACTCTAGAAGAAACAGGGATTTTAAAAACATACTCTAATAATATACCAAATAAAAATAAACAATATAGGGAGCCACAGAGACAGTCCAACAATACAGGATACTATGTACAACCAAATAACTCAAGACAATTTTACAATTCAGGACAATATGGACAATCAAACTATTCTGGACAACTTCGTGATTCTGGAAAATCAAACAACTCCGGTCAGTTTGGGCAGGGAACTAACTCCAATTTTGGTCATTTAAGGCAATACCGTCAAACATATCCAACCAATCCAAGCCAATTTAAAGACGAACAACATAGACAAACATCAGGACAATATCCTAATCAGTTCCGACAAAACTCCAACAACAGATCAGGTCCAATGGAGGTTGAACACATTGATGAAACAAATTTTCAGTTACCAGCCCAAGTACAAGTCTACCGTTAGTAGAACTAACCTTAGGCAATACAAAGATTAAATGTTTAATAGACACAGGATCGTCGACAACTTTACTTAATAAGAACATGCTTCCACAATATAAACGAATAAAATTAAACAAACCTTCACTTTTTAAAACACTAAACGGACAGATTGAGGTTAACTATGAAATTGTTACAGAAATACCAAAGGAGTTCAAAGATAGCAATTTTATGAGCTGGAAATTGACAAATTTTAAAAATAAACAATTTGACGGTTTAATAGGACAAAACATTCTTAAATGCTTAAAAGCTAGCATAAATATAGGCGAAGAATATATTGAAGTTAATAATAATAAAATAAGATTTTGTAGTGCTTGCCCATATGAATATGAAAACGTTCACACACTGCAGGGTTTGGATATATATAATGTTATGGATATATGAACAAAGATGAAAATAGGAAACTAGAAATTTTGTTAAGAAACAATAATGACTTGTTTTTCCAAGAGGGAATGGCATTAAGTCACACCCATGAAATCCAATATGAAATTATAACAAAACTAAATAACCCTGTATATTCAAAAATATACAGATTGGATGGTTCCGAAGAAAACAGACTATTCGGGGAAGAAAAAGTGGTGGATAGTTATCGACTATCGCAAGTTGAACGAAATCACAGTTGACGATAAATTTCCTATGCCAAACATAGAGGGCATATTAGATAAGCTGGGGAAATCACAATACTTCACTACCCTTGACCTGGCCAAGGGGTTTCACCAAATTAAAATAAAAAAAGAAGATAGGAAAAAGACAGCATTCTCGACCCCATTAGGACACTATGAATTCATCCGTATGCCATTCGGACTGAAGAATGCCCCTTCAACCTTCCAACGGTTGAAGAACTCAGTTTTAAGAGATCTTATTAATAAGATTTGTGTGGTTTACCTTGACGACATTCTGATCTTCAGCACAAGCATAGAAGAACATACAATAAATATTCAAAAAGTATTCGATAGACTTAGGGAACATAATTTGAAGATCCAAGTAGATAAGTGCAAATTTTTTGCGAAGGAAACAGAATACAGGACACATACTGACAACGGACGGTATTAAACCAAACCCTACAAAAGTAGAAAGTATACAAAGACTTCAGCTTCCGGAAACTCAAAAGCAAATCAAATCTTTTCTCGGAACAACCGGATATTATAGAAAGTTCATCAAAGATTACGCGAAAACGACACATGGTATGACAAAGTACCTGAAAAAAATAAAAAAATTACAAAAAGGACCCTCAGTATATCGACGCATTTCAAAAACTAAAAAGACAGTTAATTAACCCCCCTATACTCAAATACCTAGACTATTCAAAGAAATTTAAACTAGTAACAGATGCAAGTGATTACGCTATAGGAGCTGTACTAATGCAAAATGATCACCCTATCAGCTACGCAAGTAGAACCCTTAATGATCATGAAAAAAGATACGCAACTGTCGAAAAAGAGCTACTAGCCATTGTCTGGGCTGTCACATATTACAGACCATATATTTATGGAAGACCTTTTGATCTCGCCACGGACCATCAACCTTTGGTTTGGCTATGTAACAAACACAAAGGGAAGGACATAAACCCTAGGCTTCAGAGATGGCTTATGGAATTAGGTGAATATAATGTGAATATGAACTATATCAAGGGCAAAGAAAAAAAAATTGCCGACTTTCTAAGTAGAATTGATTCCGATACAGGTGAAATTCATGCAATAAATAATGAGGAAGCAATAATTAATGATAATTCAGGTACTTCTACTCCAATTAATTCGCAACAGGAAGAACAAAACGATCACATTCCAATTTTAAATACAGTAGTGAACAGATTTCAAACTCAAATAATTTTAACTGAACACAAAGTAAAGGAAATAGAAACAATTAATGGAAGGACGAAAATCTTTATAAGCCGAGATGATGTCGAGGGTGACTTTATGTCAGACATTTTCGGAAGATTGCTGAAAAACGGAAGAGTAGGTATTTTTTCCGAACTACCAGATAACATATATAACAAGGTAAAGCTAAAGCTTATCGATCTTTTTGGTACTAACATTAGGTTTTTCAAATGTAGTCACCACGCCAAGGACATGAATAACGAAGACGATACTTATAAACAAATCGCGAAATATCACAAACTAGAAACCGGACACGGTGGTATAATGGAGAATTATGAGGGATTAAAAAGGAAAATTTATTTTAAAAACCTTAAAATATTAGTTCATAAATACATAAACAACTGCGATACTTGCAACAGGTCGAAGTACGATCGTAATCCAATAAAACCAAAATTTAAAATTACAGAAACACCATCGGACGTAAACCAAATTATTCATTTGGATGTATACACGATAAGGAAACACAGCTTTATGACTTTTATAGATAGATTTTCTAAACATGCAGTGGCAATATATCTGGAAGACAGAAACAGTACTACAATAGTCGAAAAATTAAGACAGTTTTTGTCAACAAGAAGCAAGCCTATTAAAATAATTACTGATAATGAATTTAATTCTACAAATGTTAAAGTGTTTTTGAGACAAGAGGGAATCGAAGTACACTTCACCAAACCCAATAATCACACTGGGAATTCCGACATAGAACGGTTACATAGCACAATATCGGAAAAGTTTAGGGCACTTGAATCCGAAAAATCACATTTATCAACGCAGGAACGAATCTTTAAGTGTGTAGAATGGTATAACAAGTCTATCCATTCATTAATCAAGGAAAGACCAATAGACGTCGTGGAAGGAATGGTTAACAAAAGTAAAATAGAGCAGACAATAAAAGAAACAAAACAACGTATAATAGATAGGAGAAATCAAAAAAGGGAAGATTATGAAAGGGCAAATGATGAGGGATATGTAAAAAATTACAAGACATTAAGACACAAATATGAACCTAGATATCGAAAACTAAAATTAGAAAATATACATCCCACAAATATAAAACGAAATAATAAATTTTCAAGACAAATGGATCATACTCGCTACGCTACTGATACTAACACCAATGACAGACGACAACTCTACACAGCTTAATTTCAAACCACAAGAAGTTATATATTAAACGGCATTTGTGTGACCAGCAATTGTGACGAAAGAGTGATTTCAATTAAGGGAAATTATTTGTTTACTTTTCATGACTGTAAAATAAAAATGGACAACGAAACATTTTCAAATTCAGACAAAATATACAAAGACAACTTTATAATCCCATCTAGAGATCAGGTTAGATATGATACTGTAGAGCCAACTTTTGATGATATAGTCTTAAGTGAAATGGAAAATGTACAACAAATTAAATAATTAAAATATCACAAAACATTTAGTAATAATTCTATCATAGTTATATTTGTAACAATAGTTGCAATAATTTTGCTATTAACAGTGTTTTACATGTATATGATGTTCAAACAAAACTCTTTGAAAAGAAAAATTCAGGAGAATTTTTATACAAAATGGGGAGGAGTTATGTCACAGCAAGCCCCGACTCCAACTATGTTTCAAATAGATTGGCATAAGTAGTAATTGGCTTTATTTCACAATAAAGTTTCACAATTTAAAGGCATCGAACTCTTCCAGCAGAATAAACATTTTTGATGGTGGATTTAACTAGGTCATACTAAATGATTGAGACATAGCATTTATTTTAATTGTGGATATTTGACACCACTATTTGTATTTTTTGTTGATCGTGTTTTTATTGATTTCCGCATTTTGCTTTTTGATACCAATAACAACATTGTATGTTTGTGAATTTATATGAACATTTTTGTATGTAAGCATTATGATTTTTGATACCAATAACATCATTGTATTTTATTGAACATATATAAGCATTTTATTCTTTGTATACGAATAGTTTTTATTTTTCTCTTTTAAATATAAGAATGACCACAACTTAAAAGAGGGTGGTAGTATAGCTGTAGCAATGATTGAATAAAGTTCAAATTAAATAAAAATAAAAATTATTTGTTATCATTTTTGGAAAATTAAATTAAAACCCGTAACTCGCGCGTTATATTAGTATTTAATTCTTGCTGCAGTCTTTTATCATATATAAATTTTAATTTTTGAAGCTTCTTTATATCATTAATCAACATGCACTCCCACATATGAAGGTGATCAATCTTCGTTTGAGACATGCTGTTTTCATTGTTTTGAATGTTCTTTTTATCTCTATTCTGGTTAACCATACTACGTGTAATTGCCAAAGTTTTCTTTTGTTTTCCATATATATTTGAATTTATTTCATTACGTGACAGTGCGTCAGCGTTTGTGTTATTGGAACCTTTTTTGTATATAATGTCAGAATCATATTCAGATAATTCAAGTCTGATGCTAGTCAATTTAGAGGATGGATTTTTGTGTGTAAATAATGCTATAAGTGGTCTATGGTCGGTGGCTACGTTCAATTTCCTTCGATATAGGTACGGTCGGAAAAATTGTATACCAAAATATATTCCAAGTAATTCCTTTTCTATTACCGATTTGTTCTTTTCATGTTTATTTAACGATCTGCTAGCATAAGATAATGGCAAATCATTTCCAATTTCGCCCTGTGATAATATTGCGCCTAAAGCTGTTCCTGATGTGTCAGTCGTAAGAACAAATGGTTTCTCAAAATCTGGGTATATTAGTATCAGGGGTTTCAGCAATTTTGTTCGTAATTTATCGAATGCTGTTTGACACTCAGTTGTCCATTCAAAATTGGTATTCTTTCTCAGAAGCGCATTCAAACATGTTGAAAGATTCACAAAATCTCTAATAAATCGTCTGTAATAATTACCGAATTCTACGAATCGTCTAACTTCATCCGCAATCTTTGGGATAAGAAAATTTTCGATCACTTTATACTTTGACTGGTCGGATTTTACGCCATCTTTTGTGATTAAGTGTTCTAAGTATACTACTTCCGATCTCAGAAAGCAACATTTTTTGCATTTAGTTTTAAATTGTAGTCTTTAAGCCTCTCAAATACCCTTATAAAATTTTCATTATGGTGTTTCAAATTGCAACCAAAAACAACAACATCATCAATATATGAAAATGCTTCCGATTCCAAGCCAGATAAAGCTATTTTTAATATTCTCTGAAAGCTGTTGGAGGATATTTTCAATCCGAATGGCAGTCTAGTATGTTGATAGCATCCACTAGGTGTAGAATATGCCGTCATTGGTCTAGAATGTTCATGGAGACCTATTTGGTGAAATAAACTAGTCATATCCAAAGTGGAGGAATATTTTGCTCTTCCCAGTTTATCCAATATATCGTCCAGCTTTGTTAATGGAAATTTATCATTTATAATCTTATCGTTCAATTTCCTACAATCGACTACTAATCGCCATTTCCTTATGTCCTCTTGCCCTTTTTTTGGTACTAACAGCAAAGTTGCATTGTACGGGCTATGCGATGGTTCGATAATATTGTCATTTAATAATTTCTCTACCTGGTTGTTGATCTCGTTGGTTTGAGTCTGTGGTAAACGATAGTTCTTTGTAAAAACTGGTGTTTGATCATTTAAATGGATGTTTTGTTCATAAAAATTGTTTGTCGTCAAGTGTTCTCCTCTAAGTGAAATATTGACTGGTATTTCTTTATTATCTCTATTAATTCATTTCGATCTACACTATTAATTTCATTCAGATTTATTGTTTCCAATTCGTGCATTGGAAACATTTTCATTGTTCTTTTGTTCTGGGTATTCCTGAGTATTCAGTAGTTTTACATGACAATTACTATTTCCTGGTATTATTGTGTTGGCTATAAAAATAAGAAGTAATGAAGTTCTTGGCTACATATGACTTTGTCCTCTTGTATATTCATATTAATCGGTAAGATTACTTCGCTTCCTGGTGGTACAATAATGTTATTTATTCTCATAGAATTGTTCTCTATAGGAAGAATTATCTTCTCTTGATCCAAGTAGAAACTTAACGTGCATGTGTCATAACCAATAATGCAATTATTCTTACACAAAACATCTCTCCCTAAAATTCCATCTATACTTATTGGAAAACCCATTGAAACTAACTGAATTTTATGAATTTTTATTTTACGCCATTTTGTAATGCAATTCCGATATTGGTAGATCCAATAGAACGTATTGTCTTTTCATTAATACCAATTAAATTGCAATATTCATTTTCATTTTCTATGTGGTTTGGTAATTTGTCTTCTTTGCAAAGAAATACGTCTGCTCCTGTGTCTATTAAGAATGTCAATTTCCACAGGCCTTTTCTATCGGCAAATAAACAAAATTGTCAAGTTTATCATTGATTGTATAGATCTTTAATGTTCCTCTTCCAGAGTTACCTTTTGGATCTCTGAGGTTTCTTCGTTTCCCTGGTCATAATTACTCTAATATTCCTATTATTATTGTGATAATTTCTACTGTAGTTAGAATTGCCATTGCGGTTTCTATTATTTTTATACCCTATATATACCACTATGTGGTTTGGGTATAATGACTTTGTGCTGCTGTTTGTAACAAGCAAAAATATTTGACCTACACCCATCTTTAATTATATCGATCGAATCAGAATCACTATCAGAATCACTATCTGATTCGATTTAACGATGTCCGTCCGTCCGTCCGTCTGTGTGTCCATGTAAAGCTTGTAATCAAACTGCAGGTCGCAAATATAAATATATTTCGATGAAATTTGGTATTTAATCTTTTGTCGGCCATGGGATGAACGCTATTGAAATTGGTGAGAATCGGTCCATGTTCAGACCTAGCCCCCATACAAATGACCCCTATGAAATCAACATATATTTCCATAAGATCCAAATTATCATACAAATCTTAGTCAAATTGGGTTTGTATGTATATATTACATCCATTAATCAGTAGTCCAAAAATCACCCTATTGGACAACTCTTAGTCATAGGCTCCATATAGAGCAGCTTCCCGATCTTCACTTAAATCTATCAAAAAACAAAAATATTGCACTGATTCTTCTCAAATTTTGTTTGTATATATTTTTGCAAAATACAAGAGACTTTACCATACATGGTCAGGATCGGTCCATTTTTGGGCCTAGGCCCCATATAAATATAGCATCCGATATGAACTTTTTCATATCTGCAGCCGAAAAAATTAAAAAAAATCCCACTCAAATTTGGTTTATGCTTATTTTTTAGATGGGCCTGAGAGATAGGGTCTCTAAACGCATGGTATAGGATATCGTATAGTCGGTCTGGACCGACTATAATTTTCTTCCTCCACTGTTCCTATTGTAATTGGTTTGGTGTCCATTGTAATTATTGGGGTTTCTATTGTACTTTGTCCGATTTCCATTGTAATTATTGTTACGATTGTTGTTGTTCTTATATCTGTTATTATTGCATGTTATTTAAAAAGTAATTTAGAGGGTATAAAACGACCAAAAAATTGGAAAAATGGTACTTTTTAACTGCTAAATTTTCATTTGGAAATACATTTTCTGAAAAAACAATTACGAAAAATATATCCAGTATAGACCGATAGTCTACACCATTCTTTAGAGAATTGGTCTTATTTGCAACTACCTAATTAGTTAGAAAGCATAAACCAAACCTGAGTGGAATTTTTATTAATTTTTTGCCTGCAGATCTGAAAAAGTTCATATCAGATGTTTAATTTATATGGGGCCTAGGTCGAAAACTGGACCGATCCTGGTAATATTTGGTAGGGTAACTTTTTTTTTTGCAATCACATATACAAACCGAATTTGAGAAAAATCTGTGCTATATTTTTGTTTATAATAAATTATAAAAAAAAAAACACATTCAATTTTTCAGATATTTACACCTGCAGTTCTTTTTAAAATCAAGTTTTATATGACACAACCAGGACCCGGCAAACGGTGTTTTGCCCTCAATGAATTTTTTATTTTAGTTGGAACCTGTATATACCTACATAGAAAAAAAAAACGTTTGTACATTTGTTAATATTAATTGAAAACTGTTAAAGAAAAACCATGTTTTATTTATGAAAATGAAAATAAATATTTATTGTAACATATAAGAATGACCAATATATTTCTATTATTGTAATGCTAAAGAGTGAACAATATTTTTAGTTTCATTATTGTCGCAGCAAATGAATAAATTTGCTGGCTTTCCGACACGGGACATGCCATATATAGTTGCCCGTGGGAAAATAAACTGTTTGCAATGATTGTCCTTGAGATTTATTAATGGTCATGGCAAAGCCCAATCTGATAGGAAATTGCAATCTTTTGAATGTTATCGGTGTGTCGGTAGGAATCATAGGAATTCTTGGCAGCAAAACATGTTTATTTTATTTATTTTATTTATTTATTTGGTTTCCTGCACAACAAGACTAAGAGTCTTATAATTAAAGTACAGGATCGGTATAATGTGATACAGTATTTAATGAAAATATAACATAGTTTATAATTTGTATAAAATAAGATAACAAAAATTATTTTACATACATATATTCAAAACAAAGCAAAGTTTAAACAATATTTAAATGGTATTGAAAAATTGGAAAACTTGTTTCCTAAAATGTCCTGCGTTGCTTAAATATTGTAATGTTGGCGGTAGCAAGTTCCAAAGACGTATGCAGTGTATATAGAACTGCCATTCAGAGACCAAACTTTTATGTCTTATTTGAATTATAGAATTATTTCTTCTTGAATTAGAAAAGGATATTCGATTAAAAAGATATGTAGGCTCACGTGTAAATATAATCTTATGCATCAGTATCAATGATCGTATCTTCAAGAGATCGCAAAAATTCACACCGTAAAGTTTTCGTGCATACGGTGTTATGTGGGATGATCTTTTCAAATTGTAGACGTATCTCAATATAGAATAAAACGTAGTTGTTAATTTCCTAGAGCTAATAGAATCACAGCTAGCAAATAGTTCACATCCGTACAACAAAGTTGGAATTAGATAGGTTTTTGCAAGTAGAACTCGTACATGGACTGGTGTAAGATGTTGAGTTTTCCACAATGATCGAAGCATTGAATACGTTTTTCCCGAAGCGACATTTATATGATCAGACCAGGTGAGAGTTTTATTGAAAATAATTCCAAGATTTTTGGTTTTTTGTGTAATTTCAATAATTTGACGGTTAAGCATAATATCTGGTATAACAAGGGAAGGCACTGATCTTCGAGTAATAACGATGCATTTAGACTTTGAAGGATTGAGACATAGCCCATTTGCCAGAGCCCATAAGTAAATTCGATTAAGATCCACATTTAGGTTCGCAACACAGTTATTTAGTTCATCGAAACGACTACAAACATAAAGTTGCACATCATCAGCATACATATGAACTTTACAATACGAAAGTTGTCTAGGCAAATCATTTATATATATAGTGAAAAGAAGTGGTCCTAGAATCGAACCTTGCGGAACGCCTTTTTTTACTGGAAGCACATTTGATATTTTATTATTGGCGTTAACGTATTGTTGTCGATTTTCTAAATAAGACGATATAAGACGAGTTGCGGAAGGAGAGAAACCAAAAAAAGTTCTTAGCTTCATGCAGAGTATTTCATGATTCACAGTATCAAATGCCTTCGAATGATCTAAGAGCACTAGAAATGCAATGTTACCACTATCAATATACCCACGAATATCTTCAGACACATCAATGAGTGCAGTTATGCAGCTATGTTTAGGACGAAAGCCTGATTGTCTGTCTGAGAGTAGGCCCATATTCTTGACATGTTTTCCAATTTGCTGATGCAATAACCTTTCAAGCACTTTAGACAAGTATGGTAGGATAGCAATGGGACGATATTCTTTATTTGATTTAGGAATAGGTAAAATTTTAGCATTTTTCCAACTTTGAGGAAATACACTTTTTGTGATAATAGTGTTAAAAATATGGGTAATTTGAGGTAGCAGTTGAGGGATAATTTCCTTTAAGAATCTGGGATGTATGTTATCAGAACCAACCGCATTAGATTTCACAGCTTGGCATGTGGAAAGTACTTCCAGTTGGTTTACGCATTGAAAACAAAAAGCATTTTCCGATAAAGTTGAACTAATATCAGTATTGCTGGTATAATATCCATCGTTTATGGGGATGTCAGGGATATTTGTAAAAGATTCGTTAAGCGAATCAACATTTATGTCAGAATTGAAAATTTCCTTACATTTGCCGACACCAATTTCTCGTATGAGTTTCCACGTTTTTTTAGAGTGTGCAGCGGAAATAAATAGGCTAGAGTAGTATGCAGATTTAGCAGTTTTTATCATTTTATTTACTTGTTTTCTAGCTTTGGAATATTCGTCATATAAATTATCTGTTTTAAACAGTTTCCAACTTTTAAAAGCTTTGTCCCTTTCACAGATTTTATTCTTAATCTGTTGATTGAACCAGGGTTTATTTTTGTAATTGTATTTTGTTATTTTTAAAGGTACAGATTTGTGGAACACATGTGCCAAATTTTGTTCTAAAAAACTGACCTGATTGTCAACCGAAGGCATGTAGTAAATGGAGTCCCAATCGATTTTAGATAATTCGAATAACATCGCGTTTCGATCCATTTGTTTAAAATCATAATAAGTAACAACGTCATCCACCACTTGCATTTTAAAGTCAAATGATAGAAAAATTAAGTCGTGCTTTGAAAAACAAGGTGCTGAGAGCTGATCATAGAGTAAGACTTTCTTTTTGCTACTGACAAAGAAAAGATCAAGTAACGAGTTACTTGTAGCTGTAAAATGAGTTGGAACTGTAATGTTAGTTGGAGAAAGGCCAATTGATTGCATTATGTCAAGTAAAATAGTCTCATTGATAACGTTTGAATTAAAATCCCCACATATTCAAACATCTTCATAATTGAGAGTTATAGTTTCAAGTATATTTTGAAAAACATCAAGGTCTATTCTTTTATTAGGTCTATAAACACATCCAACAAGTAATTGTTTTCCATGGGACGAAACTTCAACAAATATATGTTCAACCTTTTCATGAGGTTTAGATTTGCTATGAAATTTACACATAATGCCTTTTCTGACAAAAATAGATACACCACCACAACGAGTATTCCTATCACAGCGAAAAATTTTGAATCCGGTTAATCCAATCATTTTATCATCAACTTTTTCATTGAACCATGTCTCCGAAACACATATTATATCAACACCTGAGTTCTCAAAGATAAACCTAAATTCATCAATCTTATTATTAAGACTCTGCGCATTAATATGGCATATATTTAAACCTGATCTCTGTTTGCATAAAATACGAATAAGATTATAAGTTACGTCTTTGGAACTGAAAGATAAACTATCGCCGTTCAAAATCATTATGAAGGATTAAAAAAGCAACGCAAGGATAAAGAAGGAAGAAATTTACAAAAAGTGTTAGAAAATCTAAAAAATATATCAAATTTGTTACGTATATAAAAAATAGTAAAAATAATACTAATAGAAGAATTAATAAATGAAGACAGAAATACCAATTTACTATTGAAACCATTACCAAATCATCAGTTGTTGGCAGGAAAACATCCATCAGGAAATAAATTGTTTAGTCCTTCGATAGTCTCAACTCTAACTGGTTCGTCATTACCATTGAATCTAATATATACTAAGCCTCGAGTAGTGTATGCTGTTTTTATCAGCCCTTTCTTTTTAAATTCAATTGCAGCTCGAAGTATTTTATGATTAGTGGTGGTCAAGTTTTCATTGACGTAGAAGGTGCGATCGCCACCAAAGCCGAAATGTGAAAGTTTCAGTTCAGTCTTGTACGCTTTACGGTAATTAGAGAGACATTTCAATATGAAGTTTTTGTCGTATGGGGAACAGAGTTTGACCATAATCACTGCATCAGGAGAAAAATTTTTATCTTTGTTATTGTGGTTCTGGAGACGATATAGAGATTTAATGGCAGGTGTTGGAATATTTAAAACGCCGCATATTGCCTGAAATACTTCAAACAAGTTTTCATCTTTTTTATACGGTATGCCATTAATACGAAGATCTGATGCGACGACAGAATTTTCCTGTCGCTGTATTTGTGTTTTTAAATTCTGTACCTCACTCTTAAGGCTAATAATTTCATCTGCGACAGTTTCGAGTTTTGTTACACGTTGGTTTATATCTAAGATGTCACTCTTCAGTTCATCGAATCTCTTGTTAAATATTTTTTCTAAACGAACTTCACTTTCTATAAACATCGTTTTTATGAGACCAAGCAAATTATCAAATCTCTTATCAACGAGAGTTAAGAGTTTAAATGGAGAATCTGTGGACAGCCTTGGTGTTTTTGTTATATTTCCAGAAAGGGAGCTCTGCAAAGGTTCTCTACATCTTTTTGGCGCATTAATTATATTTTTTATGTTACTGTTGATGTATTCAGTTTCTGATACAGCATTCAAATTGTCAATGCTGTTTCTGCTGTTGTTGTTGTCGTCGTGGGTGTTGTTGTAATTCATTTTGTAATTGTTTCGTAAATAATTATTCACACAAAGCGTTAATTTTTTTATAAGTTTTGATTTGTATTGTTTTTGATGAGAGGTTGTTTTAAAAAGAGCAACTCACATAAGGCGACAAACCACAATAATTTTGTTTTTTTTTTTATTGATTTGAAGAGATGTTGTGTATTTTATCAGAGAAACTCTTAGTTCAATATGTGTATGTTTTGGTTTTTTTTTTTATTATTTTTATTATTAGTTTTGAATTTAGAAGGAAAATGTTTTGTTATATGAACTCTTTTAATATTGTTAACTTAGATTGACACTAATATCAAATGTTTACACCAGTAGAAAATGTTTTATTTATTAATAGGTGTTTTTTTTTAAATTTAAATAAAAATTGTAAGTTAACTTTTTATGTGAAACTGGGGAGCTTATTAAAAATACACGACCGTACTCTACGACTTCTGTAATAATATTGATGTTCTCCTTTAAATTTTCCATTGAGAATTGTGGCCTCAATAACATTGGGCATTGTTCTGTCAACAATTAGCCTAGTTACATTACATAGTCTCGGAGCGTTGACGTTACGTAGCAAAATTATTGGAGAACCAACTTTTTATTTTAATAAATGTGGCGGTAGACCGGGCACATCAAGTGAATTCAAAAATTCTGTTGGATAATTAACTGTTTCATTTTCTTCAACAACACTATCCATAGATTTGAAAGAAAACTTTTCGGAATCAATCATGTCTTGAATAACAACATTATTCAAGGAACACGTTCGTTCGCTATTTAGGCGAAAGAAAACTGATTTGCGTTTCTCTAACTTTATTCTATGCGAACGAAGACTCGAACGACAAGTCGAATGAAAACGTAAACGTTTTCATACAAAATTTGGTTTCTCTAACTCGAATGCATTGTCAACATTGCGATCGCAAATGTCAAAAACAGTCACTTGCTATTTTGTTGTCGTAATGTTATTTTCCAACAAATTAATATAAAAAAATATAAAAAAGATATATAAAGAAAATAAAATTAAAAAAAGCAATGGGTAAAAAAAAGTAAGTAGAAAATAATACAAATATTTAAAGTTTATTAAGAACTTTAAATTTCAGTATAAAAAAAACAACAATGGACCAGCTGAAGACGCTTGTGAAATATATGGAGGATAGACCGGATTTTGCCAAAGGAACTCCGGTGTTCGGTGCAAACAAATTTTCATCAGAGGAGGAGTGGAAAAATTTTACAAAAAAACTTAACTCCGTTTCACCTCCTATACGTACTGTTGCTGAATGGAAAAAGGTAAGTTTGCTTATATTTCTGTTTGCGTCTTACATTTGCCCCAAGCAGCTTATATTTACATTTGTTATTTACAGACCTGGGCAGATTTGAAATGCCGAACAAAAAATAAAATAGGAGAAAATCAAAAAAGCCTTCGGGAAACCGGTGGTGGTTTACCCATTTGACAGAATTGGAGGAAGTGGTTGACCGAATTTTGTGCTTGTCTGCAGCTGCAGCACCCAATGGTAAGATGTTCGGTGGTGAGAGCTGTAACATTGCTCCCCAATGTATAGACGATTGTTTCCAGTTATTAGTGGAGACATCGCCAATAATTAATAAGGCTGTAGCAGTAATCACTCCAAACAGACAAAACAATAGACAACACAAAAGTCTCCCGAACAACAGTACCACCCACAACAAATAAGAGCAAACAATAACGGTCCAGGCAAACGAAATGCAGTTTTCCGAGGCGACAGTGGCGATGAACAGCCTGCTTGTTGCTCCGCAAAAAAAAAGAAAAACCACTACTGAAGAACAATTGTCCCTCATTCGCCGGCAACTACGAGCTGCTGAACAAACTGCAGCAACAGCTAAAGAGCAGGTTGATGCGGCAAAAAGACTGGCTGATGCTGCAGAAGCACAATCTGAATACGTCAAAAGAATAGCTGATGCCGCTGAAGCCCAAGCAGCCGGCACGACGGTAATTCAACAAACCGCAATCCGAATTGAAAAAGTTATGAAAAGTTTTTTCAATTCAAAAATGTAAATAATTTCAATATTTTTTAAAATGTATGTATATATTAAACTATAAACAAATAGTGCATATGAAAATTGCGATTTTTGTTTGTCTCGTAATTGCCTACGAGTTAAAAGAACATTTCCATCTTCATTCTCGGTAGCCTCCCAAAAATGTACAGCGATGGTCAAATCCATTATAATAATTTTCACACATAAAAAAACCAATTTTCTCATATATAAATACTTGATTTGTTTGTTATTATTTTTATTTACATTATTTCATTTGTCATATACATCTGATTGCGGTTAAATAGGGTTGTTTTTATCTTCAAACAATTTAGTAGTATTTTTGCTAC
Organism: Cordilura impudica; assembly: GCA_963682025.1. Lineage (NCBI taxonomy): Eukaryota > Metazoa > Arthropoda > Insecta > Diptera > Scathophagidae > Cordilura > Cordilura impudica. The sequence continues at coordinate 177,275,405 of OY821519.1, read as the reverse complement.
TTTTAAAGGAAATTGTAATAATTGCTCAAAATATTCGATCTGGCATCGCTGCGTGCCTAAGAAACAAAAATTGACACACGTAAGCAAAAGCAATCTAACGTTATCGACATAGAGAAACCCAAATTATTTCACGTTCGAGTGACTTGCTTTCGTTCGAATAGTTTTTCGTTCGACATAGAGAAACAGGCTATAATATTACCGACATCGACATTTTTTGCGGCTAAAATAGCTCTTTCACTTAAGCAATCATGGTTGCGATATTGATTTTGAATATCGGGGAATACATTTTCAATTAATTCATATCGTGACGATATAAATTAGCAAAAATCTCGTGGTAGTTTAATAGTTTGACTTTTGGGTTAATATTAATTTTACCATTACCAAGATCAAGTAGTTGTTTTGAAAATTGGTCAGCCGTTGGATCATTTTGTAATCGTACTCGTATGTTTGTTGTTAATTTTGTAGTTTGATGATTTTAAGCAAGGATTTATTTCGTCAGCATAGGTTGATTTTGGTATGACCGGCAATGTTTGACGAAAATCTCCTGATAATAAAATGACAGCTCCACCAAAAAGTCTTTCATTGCTTTCAAATCTTTTAAAGTACTATATAATGCTTCTAAGGAATGTTTGTGAGCCACGGTACATTCATCCCAAATAATAATACTGCATTTTTGCAGAACTTTTGCCATAACGGAATGTTTTTTGATATTACATACGGTATTCTCATTTGTTTGTACGTTTAACGGTAATTTGAGTGCTGAATGAGCTGTACGACCACCATCCAATAATGTTGCGACTATTCCGGACGGAGCAATAGCCAATGCAATTTTTCGTTCAGAGCATATTTTGGCTAATATTAATGAAATGAGAAATTTTTGTCCCAGTACCGCCAAGAGCATCTCTCTCTCCTCTGCAGCAACTTCACTCTTGATGGTATCATAAATTGTTTGTTGTTCTGCTAATAATTTTGATCCATTTGTCTGTACAGATCTATCTAATTCATTTACATCAAAGGATTGTTCACGAGTAGGTCTCTGATTTTAACAATTGCAATGCGTTACATGCATCACAATTTGTGAGATGTATCACATCATTAACAGTTCGTAAATATTCGAACGATGTTGGGCCTGGCACATTTATTAATAACAAACGTAGATAAAAACATTCTCGTTGTTTCGGATGGACTGTATATAATCGTCATAAAACATTAGTTGAAAAAATTGCATTGTAATTAGCCACTGGTTTACCTCTTTTGCGTGGTTCCCATGTTTTTTTTTAATTATTCCAAATAAAATATTTTGGAACTTCAGCACAGAGTAATGTTTTTGCAAATTGACCAAAACTATTTTGTTGTTGACATAAAGCGAAGTATTCAGTCAATGTGGTTTTAGGTGGTATACTAGCTCGTTCTACAGCATTGGTTTCATTGAGTAACAGCCGGATCTCGTTCATGAATTGGAAACGAAAGAATTCTCCATACTGCCTCATTGCTGCTGATGTATCGGCCCATCTGATAACGTGTAAATTCATCCAGTTCGTGTGTTGATCCAACAGCAAAAACAGCCATGCCCAGATTTTACGGAACTGCAAAATTCGACATTAACATGTGCTTTATATGTTTTTGATAGAAGCGGAGAATACGGAACAACCCATCGATTACACAAGGGAACAAAATTGAACTTTTTTTGTGTTGATTTGAAATTTATAGCAAATTTTTACTAATTTGAGGTTGCTGATTTCAAATCTGCACTTGGTTTTTTTCTATCAGCTCGACTTTTCGAGATATACCGTTATGTTCAAAATTAAGGCACTTCCGCTACATATATTGGAATAACTTGAAAACGGTTCACCATATTAAATTAAAAAAAAAATCCGAAACTCGCAAACAATATTCTCTTAAAGCCGTGCTTACTTTGTTTTTAAATTTTCCAAGTAGTTTTAGAGATATCGTTCAAGTTTTAAAAAAAAAATTAAAATTTTTAAAAAAAAAACATTTTTTTTTGTTCTTTAAAAATTCCTAAAAAATAAAAATGGGACAAAAATCACAGGTTTGGTCTACAAATAGTTAGCTAAATATATTTCGAATAAAATGAGCTTTATTTCATTGGAATCGGTGCACAACTTTTGATTTTGTTCACGATTTACTGAATTGATATAAATCGCGATTTCCATACAAAAATAAAATTTTCTAATGTGTAAGTGTTTGTATGTAATAAGTTAGTTTTTTATGATTCTAAGAATTAAAAAAATTAAGTAATAAAAAAAGATTATTTCATTTTTATGGTCAGCTATACTTTTTAATTTAACACAAAAAGAGAATTTTAAAGAAAAATAAAAAATTTTAATACACAAATATTACAATGTAATTACAACTCATCGAAAAATTTTCTTTTATAAGATTTTCTTAAATAACCTTGTTTAGAGGGATTTGTTTTAATGCTCCAGCAATAGTCCGCCATCATATGCTTATCCCAGTGACCCTGGTACCGCTCCTCTATAGTGCGGATATCTTGATGGAAACGTTCACCTTGTTCTTCATTGAAGTCTCCAAGATTTTCAGGGAAACAATCCAAATGACTGTGTAGGTAGTGCACCTTAATGCTCATATTACAACCAAGCTGCTTGAAATGTGACAACATGTCATCCACGTGATCCGAATAGTGCTCACCCTTTTTGTTTCCCAGGAAATTGCGCACTATCCAAACAAATTCATTCCAAGCATTTCTTTCAATATCTGTCATGGAATTACTAAAATTTTCATCATTGATTAATTTTTTGATTTGAGGGCCATCAAAAATGCCAGCTTTCAGTTTCTCCGAACTCAAATTGTTGAACTTTTTACTGATATATCTAAAACAATCACCGTCCTTGTTGAGAGCTTTGACAAATTGTTTCATAAGTCCTAGCTTGATATGGAGAGGTGGCAGTATTATACGATCCCTGGGCACAAGTGGTTGATTAACTATATTGTGGTTTCCTGGAACCATAGCTTCCCTCGAAGGCCAGTCTTTCTTACTCCAGTGTTCAGATCTGGCTCTGCTATCCCATAAACAAATGAAACACGGATATTTTGTGTAGCCACCTTGTTGGCCTAGAAGAAAATTCACCATTTTTAGATCCACACAAATTAGCCAGCGGTGTTCGTTGTACTTTACTTTATTTATAACTGAGGCAATTGTAGAATATTCTTCTTTAGCTTTAGTTGAATGTGCAATGGGCAACGAATTATCAACGATAATTATCAATTGTAACATCACGCAACTGATTTAACCTTGGCAATATCATAAAATGGCCATTATTTTCCGTACTTGCGCTGCGATATAATGGATATCCATCAACTCCAGTTAATCGTTAGAATTAATCATCAATCATTAATCGTTAGAACAATTCGGTTGGCGAATATTAGCGATCGTTTGCTGATTGTCCTGGCAATAAATTTTATTTTATTTCATCCTACGGTAGATTGCTTGTGAACGTGATGAATAAGTCGGGTCTACCGTAAACTCGAACATACATATGTATGTCATGGCATCTAGGATATATTCCTGCATATGTCGAGGACTTCCTATATATGATGACGGTAGTATGCATATATTTCCGATTTCGTTAGGATTTACAGGACTATCAACGTTACTATTAATTGCATCCCTGAGATGAATATATTCTTCAGCACGTAGTTTGGCTTGGTTAAACCGAATATACCGTAACCTCTAGCTTTCAATTTTCGCATACATATCTACAATATATTAGTGATACAAATGACGACATTTCAGTATATGATTTTCTAGATTTTTTCTAGCCATTATACGGTATGCGTGGAAGTTCATGCAGCTCACTATTTTATTGGTTTCTTCACCTAAATAAATATAAAATTGTTTTGGAATTAATAGGTTATTTTTAGGTATTATTATGTAATTTTACTTTTTGTCGGATTTATTTGTTTTATATTGATGTGGTAACCATCCTCTAATTCCCAAAAAATTAGCGGATACTGCAACGGATCATATGACCGATGTGTGTCTTGAATGGTTTGCAGGGTATTGTTTCTACGCATTATTCTAATATCGCGATTTTCAAATACATCTCCAACCATAGCAATGGCCACTTTGTTTACGGCTAGAGCATTGGATCGAAGCGCATGTTCGTTAGCCGGAACTTTGTCAGCTCTGATCTTGCTCATATAATTGTTCAGAAACTATTTAAAGTAATTGAAGAAGTTAAATTTGTGGTGCTAAAAAGGATCCCAAAGTTGCAACAATAGCTCGTTCTTGAAAAACTGCAGCTGGCATTGGTCATTTGGAAGCATGAATTAAATTTCCTAATGTGTTTCAAGAATAATTTGGATTCTGCACTTTCACCAGACATTAAAGATTTTAATGGTTCTGGAGGTAAGTTTAATGGAAGCAAATCCACCTTTCCTGAAGAACAACACATTCCAGCTGTTTCATTTTTGAATTTGAATGCATGACAATGATTACATTCCTGATCCATATTTCCGACAATAATTTTTGAATGAGCGCTTTTTTCAATTTTTGGATCATAATCGAACGCAATTCTACTAAACGAAGATAATGTCAAACAGCGTGTAGCTTGCATACGTGTTTGTTCTATTGGAGAGTTGAGTTGCATCTGTATTTGAGGTAATGGCGTGCATATACAATGCACGGTGTTAGAACGGGTTACAACATCTTTACAACTTTACACTTACTTTATTTCAATAAACTTTACACTAATAAATGCACATTAAAAATTAATATAAATTTGTCAATTTTTGTTATTAGAAATCCAACGCCTACTAACTGAAATATATTTTACATTTTTTATTATTAAAAATCCAACGCCTAGTATAGAAAAAAATTTCCATGAGCAAAAACATACATTCTGAGTTTCAGTAAAATCACAAATGTATTATATTTATTTATTTTTCCAAGACTCTCGTACTTCAGATACATTTTACTTTGTATGTTCCGATCCGACTTTTTTACGCTCACTGGTCCGATCCAGCCCAGTTAGGGTTTGATTACTTAAATTAATAACATAAGAACCCTTACCACGCGATTTTATGTATATAAATAGAAGATATGTAATATACAGATAGATAACTGCACCCGACATATGATGTTTTGTCTTCAAATATTTTTTTTTTTTGGTTAGAATATTTATATATAAAAAACGTTTGTGAATTTTGTAACTTATAAAATGTAAATAAATTGGACAGCTCTACAGGGTCCAACAAAAAAATTTTTGGCATCATCCAACACACATTCTTAGTTTCAGTAAAATCGTACCGTAAATAAGAATATTCGAAATAACTTTACCCCAGCGCCACCTACCGGGTCCATTTATACATGAAAAAATTTGTTATGACAAAACATTCATACATTCTGAATTGCAGTCAAATCGCACTGAAAATAAGAATTTTGTTTACAACTTGACCCCAACGCCAGCTAGAGAGCTCGAACCGAACCTATGATGTAAATCTTAGCTCGACGTTTTTATAAATATAGATAGCTAGATGTAGGAATTAGAGTAAATGAATATAAATGTATATAAGGGAATATGTAAAAAATGATATTAGGTGAATAATAGCTTACATATTGGTGTGGGCCAAAACGAAGGTTTGACTTTAGTCATCACAGTGTCTTAAATTAAAATGTTATGCCGTTTTCTTTTCTGACAAAAAATGTCGCCCTTTATTTGCCCTTTTTTGGAAAAGTGTTTTTTTTTATATATTCTGAATTAAGAGCAACTTGATATTATATATCAATCGAAAGGTCTCAAAGTGCTGTATTCATAAATGCAAAACATTTTTGATTATTATCCTCTTGGAAGTCATAGGGTGAAAATATTCAAAAAAGGGGAACAATGGGGAAATATTCTCACACTATGACCTGAAAGAAGTCAATGGCTGAAATTTTTTGTGATTTACGAGGGCTCGACTTTGAGACCTTTCGATTGATGTATAAGATAAGGTTGTTCTTGATTCAGAATATATAAAAAAATGCACTTTTCGAAAGAAGGGCAAAAAAAGGGCGACATTTTTGGTCAGAAAAGAAAACGGCATTACCTTTTTTTAAAAAAGTATCTTTTTTTAGATAAATACATTTATTAAAAATATATCTTTTTTTGAAAACTACTTTTTTTAAAAAAGTATTTTTTCTAAGTACCGATCGACTCTGAATCACTTCAGTCTATTTATCGATATTCGCCCGGCAGTCTGTCAGTACACGTGAACCTGGTACGCAAACTAAGCAATTATACAAATATATATTTAGATTAAATTTTATATACAAATTTTATCGAGTATTTTTTTAGGTCTGTATAGGGTGACTTTAATTTATTACCTGATTTTTTTTTAAATGTATACTTAAATTAACATATTAATGTCTGGATATTTTTAGCGAAGAATCAGTTGAAATTTCTAAAACTATCGTATGACTTCTTGAGTCTCAAAACATTCTTATAGGGATTAAACTTTGGATATTATACGTCGACTGTATTAAAAATAATGAATTTCATACTTAAGGAATTTATAGGATTTCCACTATAGTAAAAGAAAAATAATGAGGATTTTCAGATAGTAATTAATTATTTCTATAAAAGACATAATATGTTGTTTTCTATTAGAAGAAATTATAATAGAAACTGGCCAAAAAGAAAAGCAATTAACTTAAAATTTAATTGGTATTCGAATTTAAAGTTTCAGTATCGGCAACAATTTAAATTGGTTGGAATAGTCAGTGGTTGGAACAGTCAGTTTAAGACGCAAGTGAGGGTATCAAAAATTCGACTCAGCTAATTCAGATGAAAATATTTTAAAATTTCCTTTTTTTTAATATTAATATCTGGACGTTTTTAATCAATACTCATTTACAATTTTTTTCAATTACGCATGACTTCTGTTAGCATGTCACTAGACATCTATTCTTGAATTTGCCCGAAAAAACATGCAAACCAACTTTACCAAGTTAAGATGTTAAATTTAATTTTAGTAATCTACTTAAATAGTTCTTTTCTTTTTAAGGTAATTTTTATTGATGATGGCCCCGCTGGTTTTGATACGTATTGGCGAGATTTGCGAAAGGATCCTCAACGTAATTTCGGCGTAGGCAGTTTAATTGTTTGAAGCTTTTTGTGCAGATGGATTATTAGAAGTGGCATTTCCTGGAACACACATCAACCCAGAGGAATACGTAGAAGTGCTGCGAATGCATTTATTGCCGTTTGTAAGATGCAAGGGTGCTGACCAACACTTTAGTTTTCACTGCCGATGTTCTTTTATACCCTCCACTCCAGTGTGCAGAGGGTATATATAAGTTTGTCATTCCGTTTGTAATAATTAAAAAAAAAAATTTTTGGACCCCATAAAATATATATATTTGTGATCCTTATAACAACCGGAGTTGATATAGCGATGTCCGTCTGTCCGTCTGTGGAAATCACGATAACCGCATCAATCGGGCAGCTAGGGTGCTCGTTGACATAAAAAATGATTCACTGATATCATGCGAAGTTTGCTATTTAAAATCGTCCAAATCGGTCAATTAGGGCCTGAGATTTGAATGAATAACTACAAAAATCTTGAAAAAATATAATTTTCTATGTTGTTCTTGTCCCGATCACGCCCTCAATAGGACAGCTAGGGTGATCATTTTTAGTGAGAATGATTTACCAAATTCATGGAAAGATTTCTATTTCAAAAATCATTAAAATCGGTGTAACAGGTCCAGGGAAATCTCTGAAAAATTAAAAACATGATGTTTCTATATTGTTCTTGTTGTTATTCTAAATGTTGTATCATTTTCGTAGCTGGACTTGTTGTTTTTGTGGTCGTTGTGGTAATAATATAATAAAAACTAACCCTTTGTACATTTTTTTTTACCAACTCTGGTAGAAAAATTTAAAAGTTTCCATTGTTTTGGCATCACTAAAAAAATTTGTTGGATCATTTCTGTCATTGCCACGAGCCTGCCTGCAAAGTTTCAGATCGATTGGGTCACGGAAAGGGGGTTAAAATCGATCCAAAATTTTTTCGACAAGCAGACACTACGAGTTGATATAAAGGGAGTAAAAATTCACCAACATCTAGAGCAAATAATGCTAAAATACCTAGTTGTTAATAAAAAAAACAATGTAAATTTAGCAAAAAAAAATATGCTTGAAATGTGGTCATACATAAATAAATTTGATTATGAATACGGGCGTTAAATTTTTAGGTTGAAATGTCGTCATACATAAAAAAACTCATAAAATAGTGAAAATATTTGGCTTCTATTAAAAAACTTTTTTATATAAATAAAAAAATTAAATAGCATATTCAATTCATTATTTCGTTTTCAAATAAATAAACAGAAATATTAGTAAAAAAATAGAGATATTAAAAATAAACATAAAATCATCCTGTCAAACACGAAGTAATTTGTTTTTTTCTATTCTTTTTTGTTTCTCGCTTATTTTGACAGATATGCCACTCGTTTACAATTTAAATAAATAGAAAAATAGATTTGTCGTTAATATGTATGTACTTAGTGAATCACTTAATCCTTAGTGCAAACAACAATAGTTGTCGATATATTTTTCGATTGTCGGATAGTTGAAATTTACAGATTACAGAAAACATTGATTAAAATTCAATGAATTTTAGGAAACCTCAAATGATATTTAAGAACTGCGAACATAAAAATTGTTACATAAATAAACGCAATTTGATGAGAATGTTATTTATATATAAAGTTTCACAATTTTTTTGGATGAAAATTTGAAGTTTTTCAGAAAATAAAGATAACAAATTATTATATATAAAATGTTTGGGCCATTTGGTTTTTTGCGTTTGGCATCCCTAATTTGCTTATTTATTATTATAAATCTATTCTCTCTGTTTTAAAATATGGCAATGTTTTAATAAAAAAGTAGAGACAGCTTTTTTTTGGTTATTATTTTGTTACTCCATCCGACCTATATGGCCGCAATGAAGAAATATTTAACCAGTTAAAAGAAACTATACAGCCATCTCTAATTAGCACTATTTAATGCATATAGCCACCTTACACAACCACTACCTTTGCAATGGAGGTTAGGGCAAGCTATTTAATTAGCAAAAACTAAATTAAACGAGAAGTTATGTCATATAACCGGAAACGCATGCATATAGGTATATAACCTAAATGCATGCGGATCAGCAAACACGATGACCAAAAAGCAAACACCGAAATAAATCCGAAATAATAGAAAAGACGAAAACCAACCCAAATAATTTTCTGAAATAATTTGGTATTAAGTTTAACAAATTGTTTTCTTTTTCAAATATTTTGTTTACATTTATTATCAATACTCAAACCGATGTGGAGGGTATCAAAGATTCGGCACAGCCGAATTTAACACTCTTACTTGTTTACACTCAAATTTTGGTATATTCTGTGAGAGTTTCCAAATCGTGTTAAGTACAATGATGTTAATGGCAGCAATTTTCATAACATTAAATACATATTTATATACCTATGTATGTATGTAAAGATAAGATAACAGAGAAAAATTATTTAAATTATTTTTGTTCTTAAAAGCTGAGCTTTGCACACTTGACAACAATGCATAACCACATAGGAATTGTTAATATTGGTAAATCAGATTAAGTTTAGCTATTAAAAAAATTTTTTTCATTTAAGACTAAATGATTTATAGTGTCCGTCGATCATGGAATTCATCTTTCCTTGTTCCTTGTTCGTAATAATGTTACCATCGACTGTATACTGAATTGCAACCATATAGGTTTACGTCACGTTATTGCAAGGAGGTGTATGGTGTTGCTTTGTTCACGCTTGAATGTGAACAATGTGAAAAGCGCTACAGCAATACAAAAATAAGAAAAGTTTTGTATCATGACCGACCCATCATCTGAGCTGTCTTCGATGTAAAACAGTAACTATGTTATATATAATCCAAGCTAGCAAGCAACCAACCAAATATACACCTACAAAGTGTCTGCAGTGATGATGGCTTAGGCAATTTTAAGGTGCATGCCGACAACAATGGTTTGTAGTTGTTGTTGCGGTTATTAAAATTTCTTGTGAAGCGTTGGCGAACTTTGAAAAAAGATGTTCCTTCTATTCGTTTGCTTGTTTGTTACCGTGCTAGTCATCAATATGCAATCTTCTTCAACAATGCAACCAATTTATTCACGTTGTGTCTCTGATAGTGTCGCTGGTGGAGTATTGGTGGAGTTGGAGAAGGTTGTGGAGAAAAATATAGAAACGACTTTTGCTTTTTGGTGGGAGAATCATTGTCGTCATCAATCATCAGTTCTTACAATTCATATTTTAGTTGAAGATACAATAGCTGGTCGCATTTTTAAATATATGAATTGCAAAACGTGACACGTTTCTTATCGTTTATTATGCGTCTAAAAAATGCCAACGATTGGGACCTATAATGATTTTCCATGTATGATACCTGTAAATTATCTACCCTATATGTAGTATCTCATCAAAAATTAAAAATAAAACGAAACAAAATAATGTAAAGAAATTAAATTATTTGAGTTTGAAATTCACCCTTTATTTTTTAAATACTGTTTATTTGGCAAATCTGTGTTTATATAGCGGATACCCGGCGTGTGCTACCACGCTAAAAAAAAATGAAATACGTGTGTTTGAAAAAAAGAAAATTTTGTTTATTATCCCATTCCGCCCATATTAAATTCGACTACTAATATTAGTAATCTATGGACTCGTACAAAGTTTAAAGTCTCTAACTTATATAGAACCCTAGATATTTGATATTAAATATTTAATTTTTATGAAAGCTGCCACGCCCACTTGTCCGATCCCGCCCATTTTTCCGACTCACATTAATCATATTAACAACTCATGAACTCAGACAAAGTTTTAAAGCATTAACTCTTACGCTACTCCAGATATATGACATTTAATATTTACTTTGTATTTACTTTTTATGCGACTACTCACATTAATAACTCATAACTCAGACAAAGTTCCCAGGCTTTCACTATTACAGTATTCCCGATATATGACATTATATATTTATTTTGTTTAGGGGGTACCACGCCCACTGATCTGATCCCGCCAATTTTTTCCGAGTGCTAACGTTCATAACATATGAACTCACACTAAGTCCCAAGACGTTATCTACTACAGTACTCTAGATATATAACATTAAATACGTACTTTGTATGGTGGGTGATAAGCCCATTCGCCCGATCCCGCCCATTTTTTTTGAAACTCTTCAAATTAGTTTAATATGTACATGTGCATAGTTTCAGAACTCTTGCTGTCATAGTACTCCAGATATTATATGTTAAAACTTTGTATGAGATCTGCCATGCCCACTTGTCCAATCACGCCCATTTTCACTTCGGCTCCAACTATTATATAGCTCTAGATATTTGATATTAAATATATATTTTGTATGAGAGCTGCCACGCCCACTTGTCCGATCCCGCCCATTTTTGTCCTGATTACTCACATTAGTAACATATGTACTATTGCAATGTTTCAAAACTCTTGCTATCACAACAGTCAATATATATGAAGTTGTTCAATTTATGTGGGAGGGGCCACGCCCACTTGAAATACAAAAAGCCGTAGTTTCAGAGTCTATAAAACACAAATATACATACATTGTATTTTATCTTTTATATTAATAGGCTTGGCGATTTTTTGTTACCGATGTTTTGCTCGACCGTTTTATCCTGATTTTGACCAAACGTACATTATTTGAAAGGTATTTCTTTTTAATTGTTCACCAGATTTACAGATTTTAAAATTTTTCCCTATATTTTCAGTAAATTACATTTAAAGTTGCTACTAACACATACATAAAATTATACATATGTTATGTGTCTTTTATTAAATTTGTTAATGTGTTTGTTAATGAGTTTGTTATCTTCATCCAAAATATAATAAACCATAAGTGTTGGTTTGTGAATTGGCTAAGTTGAAAAATAAAGTTGCTTAGAAATTGCACTCCAATTTCAAGCACTGGAATCTACTAGTATATATAGATGTTTGTATGTCGAAATGTATTAACATTGCATGCCAGTTAATCGTAGCCGTTAGATGTCAGTTACTTGGCACCAATTTTTGGGCTTTAAAGATTTTTTTTGTGGAGTTTGTTCAATGTGTGTATTAACGGTGCACATACTCGTACACAGTCTCAAAATTAATTTTACACTCACCAACCAAATTTGATGACGTTATAGAATATCTTCGATACCACAGTGGATTCTCGTATGACGGCTACCTGCATCAATTTTCACCACTTTGCATTGCCACTAATATGGCTAATTAAAGCTTACATGCCAATTTTCATCAAGATATGTGCATATTATTTTGTAATACTTTATTTTATTTTATTTTATTTTATTTTATTTTATTCGTATATTGGTCTATGGAATTAATCCTTACAGACTATTTACAAAGAAAAACATTTTAAAATTAATTTTAGTACATAGATATTCATGAATTTAGAAAGCATATTATTTTACTTTTAATTAGATTAGTATTTAATGAGAAATCAATAAATCTATAGAGTTCATTAAATTGAATACACATTCTCCTGAGAGGGTCTGCATTTGCATAATTAGCTCTATAGAACTGTACAGATAAAGGTGAGAAGTAACGTGTTGGTCGTTGAGGAATGTTGAATGATATATTGTTAATCAAAAAACCGGAACAAAGATCACAATTAATTATATTAAGAAGAAATGAAACATTTAGCATAGTTCTCCGGCTTTTTAAAGTTGGTAGCTTAATAAGGGCAAGTCTGCTGGTATAGGATGGAAGATTACTTGGATTGAAGCTTAAACTCCGAAGACAAAACAAAAGGAATTGTTTCTGCACAGATTCCAGACTGTCGGCATGAATTTGGTAGATTGGGTCCCAAATTATAGAAGCATATTCCAGTATAGGTCTCACAAGTGACGTATATAAAGTTTTGGTGACATAGGGATCATTAAACTCTTTAGCCCAACGTTTTATGAAACCAAGTACACCTCTGGCTTTGTTGACAGTAATTGTTATATGAGGAACAAAGGTCAGTTTATGATCCAATAAAACACCAAGATCTATAAAGTTATCTACTTTATCGAGACAATAATCACCCAGCATATAGTTGACAGATATCGGCCTCTTTCTGACGAAACGCATATGTTTATACTTTTTTAGGTATAGCTCCATTAAATTTAAATTACACCAAGAATAAAATGAATTCAAATCATTTTGGAGAAAAACATGATCAGAGTGTTGATTATAACATAAGAAAATTTTGACAGCATCCGCATACATCAAGATGTTTGAAAAACGAATTACATTCGGAAGATCGTTTATAAACAAAGAAAAAAAGAAGCGGTCCAAGATAGCTGCCTTGTGGTACTCCCGACATTACATCTATCGGCTTTGAAGTAACATTTTTAAATCATACTTTTTGTGTTCTATTGGTTAAATAAGAATATATCCACTTTGCGCAAAGATTTGAAAATCCCATCATATGTAATTTCTTAAGAAGAAGCTTATGATTGACTTTATCAAAAGTCTTGCTGAAGTCAGTATAAATTCCATCTGTTTGTTTGCGTTCAAGAAAACCACGGTTGACAATTGTAGTAAATTGTAATAGATTTGTAGAGGTTGAACATCTTTTTTGGAAACCATGTTGGAAGGGAGAAATTAACGTATTTACTTGATGGCATAGATAATCCGTTATAATTTTTTCAAAAATTTTAGGTATAATACTTAATTTAGCAATTCCACGATAATTAGTAATATCATCCTTGTTACCAGATTTGAATAGCGGAATAATGAATGAATCCTTCCACATAATGGGAAAATATCCGTATTTAATTGAGGTATTAAACATGAGTGTTAATGGTACAGCTAAAACTTCAGCACATTCTGTTGTTGTATAAGATATATGTATGTTTAAGGACAAATTCTTTAATTTTGCTTACCCCAAAACCTCTTTTTGGGTTAATTACGGGTTAGAATCTGGGTTTTAATCATTTTTTTTTTTACATATTTGTAAGCAGTAACTAGATAGAGTCTAAAGAGTTTTTGTATTACCGAACAAGATTTAATAAGGTTCTTTGGGCATAAAATGTTTTATAGTTGAATACCTTCACGTTTTTGCCATCGATGGAACCAACCACCACTGGGACTAAAATCTTTATTCATTTGAACCGCAAATTGTTAAGACTTTTCTATAACCATTTGAGATGAAATGGCCGCTCCAGATTCTCTCATTTGATTAAACCATACTAAAAGTGCACGTTCAACTTCATCGAATGCACCAGTTCTCTTCCTTTTAGAGCATAATTTGCTTGAATTTGTGGTATCCAAAATGTTATGGTTTCTTTGAATACATAATTCTATTTACAGATGATATTGAAGAAGCATATTTATGACACAAATCACTTCTACTTTTTCTTTTTTGTTCCATCCACTTTTTATAGTTTTTTCTTTTAGACAATGTTTTTTAATGTTCATAAAATAATCTTTCTTTTTGTTTGTTAAACGATTTCCATTTTCAATTAATAGAATTTTATTTTTGCTGTTGCCCAAATTTCGCTTTAAAAGTAAATTCTAGAGAAATTTGTTTAATTATTTCAAGAGTTTCTTTGAAAATTTGTTTGACACGTTTTTAGAAAAAGTAGATTTCTGTTTTTTAAAAAACGTCCTGCCAGACATAATGTTTTTCCTAAGATTTAATCATTTAAGACATTTGAAATTGATTCATTTAAGCGGGGAACGCATTTAAACGGGATTAAGTTAATATAATTTCTATGAAATTTTGCGCATTAAAACAGGGAACGCATTTAAGCTTGGCGCATTTAAGCGGGAACTACTGTATATTGAATGTATAAGCTATGCTTACACATTTTTGATTGCATGTTGCTTTAGTTGTTTTTTTTTTGTACACGTGAACAACAACAAGCAAAACAAGTAAGAAAATTATAGTTGGTCTAGACCGACTATACGACACCCTATACCATGGTTTAGAGACCCTATCTTTTGGTCCAACTAATTCGATATAGAAAATAAGCATGAAACAAATATTGATTGGCATTGTTGTTAATTTTTTTGGCTGTAGATATGAAAAAGTTCATATCGGATTCTATATTTGTATGAGGACTAGATCGAAAAATGGACCGATCCTGACCATAGTTGGTAAAGTCACTTATATTTAGAAAAAATATATACGAACCAAGTTTGAGAAAAATCTGTTTTTTGTTTTTTTATAAATTTAAGTGAAGAGCTGGCAGCAACTCTATATAGGGCCTATGACTAAGAATTATCTTATAGGGATTATTTTTGGACTACTGATTAACGGATATAATAAACACATACAAACCCAATTTGACTGAGATCTATATGATAATTTGGATCTTATGGCAATAAATGATATACATAAATCAAAATTTACATGGACTAGAAGAAAGAAAGTCTGAAGACAAAATTGTAAATTCTAAAGGCAAACAGTTGATTGATTTTTTTAATGATTATGGTTTGGTGGTATTGAATGGGTGCACAGCTGGTGATGATCATGGCTCTTATACATATATAAGTACGCAAGGACGCTTTGGGTTATGTTAAACAGTTTCAAATTGAATCAAAGATCTGGTCAGATTATATGCCATTAAAGCTATCGTTAGATGTGGAAGTCTTATGTGAAGGTAAAGTCATTAAACAATAACTTTCATTCATTCAGTCATACATATATGTCAATATCAACATTCATATTCTTTGATGTAAATATTCATTTATAAATTCATTTAATTCTTCTTAATACATGCACTTTCTCTTGTATGAGTACATTTATTTAATCATTATAAATAAATATAAATACAATAAAATAAATAAATATAAATACATTTTTTTTCATTATTGTAAATACATTTACTTTCACATAAGTAAACTCACATTTACATTAGATATGACATAATCATTAAATGAAGAAATGTTGTATCAGTAATAACCGTTTATGATTTTCAACTTAATGAGTGACGTGTGGAGTATTGCATCACATAAGGGTTAAATATTAACATTAAATAGGTTCATTGGTTATGACTTTATTGTAATTGGTTACTAAGAACTTTATAAAATAAGAACCGATTCACTCGTTAACCCCACATGAATACGCGTAGCTTGTAGCATGTAACCACAATCAGTGTCTAACCAATTAGCTATTTTGTTTTTCAAGTGGTAGTAGCAGCAGCACGCACCTTAACTCCGGCCTTTATCTCGTCGGCAAACAGGGAGGATTCTTTGCTACTTTCGCTTGAGAGTTACTGGATGAGATGTGATACGTGGAGAATTTTATTTGTACGTGCTTGGGACCGATAGAAAATAAAGGAAAGAAAACATTTAATTTAGCCGGAAACGGATGACCTATATTTAACTTAGGGTGTGTTGATGTGAAACCCCTATACCCCTCCCAACCATGATCATATAGTCGAAAGCCAATAAATTTATACATGATCCCAAAAAAAAAAGACCCTATCCGAACAGATTACAGGAAATCAAGACAAAAGCCTTTTATAGATTCATACTTCAAATTATTTTATTAAAAAGTGAAAAAAAAATGTGATCTATAACTTAAACCAAAATTTAATATTTACATAACTAAGTTCAACTTACACTAAAATGTAAAAGTATGAAGTGAGCGTTTAAATCTATTATATTTGACATAGGAAAACAATTTAAATATTTAAGCTGTTTTTTTTTTCAAAACCAAGCAAAAGCAAATAATTAATAAGAGTTTGAAATAAGAAAAAAGAATATTTAATTTTATTAAAAAAACCACGTTTAACTAGTATTCACTCAAAAAAAAAAAAAAATGAAAACTTCTTAGGGTTGCAAAAATCAAAATGAAATGCTGGAAGAAAGAAATGTTTAAAGGTCTGCATCCCGTTCGGTTGGCAGGGTAGTAAACAAAATATATATAATAAAAATGTTGGTAAATATAACAACATAAAAGAAAATTTCCGTGAGAAAAAAAATTTATATGAAATCATTCCAAATGATTGATTAAAACAAATTATTAAAACCGCGAATGTTAATAGAGGAAATTAAATTTCAATAACTTGAGTAAGTGATCATTAAATCTGTAAAGACGGCATTCTTTTACAGGCGTTGCTATTCTCTCTGGTTCGGAATGAAACTCACCACACCATACTTATAAGAGAGAAGAGTAATGCCGCTAGTTTATTTAATATTAAATTTAAATTATATTTAACTGAATTAGTCAGAAGCCAAAAATAATTTAGTAGAAGTTTTTGTAGCAATATTCATTACTTTTAATTTTTGAAAACGCTGTATAATGGATTGCAAAATAAAATAATCACTTAATATGCCACGTCAAAGTCACTGTTAAGCTAACCGAATGAATTATTTTAACAGAGCTTTTATTCTGTTACAACAGAGTTTCCAAAATGTGAGAGAACTTTTAACAGTGAATGATCAATGGTTCAAGAATAAAATAAAATGTTAAAGAAAATTACTTACAGCTTTTACGGTCCCACGACGAAAGATCTTTCATCCAGGCATTACGCTGATCGAAGACGTTGATGATGGTGATAGAATGGCAATTAATTTTAACCTGTCTATTTTTAAATTTACTATTTCTGCCGATTTATACTTTTAAATTATTTACATAAATTTGTTTTTATAAAAAAAACGATAAACCGAAATCCCGAAAAATAGTTATAGTCACGCGATCTGGGCTAACGTTCAAAGCACAAAATCTCTTTTTCGAACTTCTTTTAATGATTTTGTGTTGATCTCAATCTTGACATATGTTTTAAAACAATTGATAATGTGCTTTCAACTTTAACACTGGTAATGGTAAGTAAAAAAAATTATATTCTTTAATATATTTTGTTTAGCTTTTTCTTTTAGTCACTCACTTCGATCACTAATTACGATCTCGTTTTATTTTGATTTTTGCTTGCCCCGGAGGTTGGTTAAACTCACTTCATATACATATATAGGAAAAAAAAGGTAAGCTATGTATATTATTTTCTTATATATATAACACTTCAACTACTTTAGACAATTCTCTTTTCTTCTTTTTCAGGTAAAATTATGGTTTTAATACTGGATTTTTAATATTATAATATTTTAACACTATTTTAAATTCAGTGATGTGTTTTGGCTAATTTTTTTTTGTAATTTGTTTTTGCTGTGGTTTGACGTGATAATGCTTTTATTTAGTAGTTATTAAGAGGAAATTTAAGAAACTTTTTTTTTCTCTAAAACTTATTGTTTTTTTTTCAGTTTTTTTTTAATTTCTTTTTTTTTTTGTAATTTTCGGTTTTTGAACTAAAATTGAATTTTCTTGCCACTTTTGCCAATAATTTTTACACTAAAACACTTTTCCCCCACAATTTAACAGACACTTCCGATGCCATTTTTTTCCTCACTAAATGTGTCGATTTTGATGATGAATATGTTGTTGATGATGTAAATGAAAATTGATGATCAAATTTTACTGGAAGCTATTTAGAACTGTCGGGTTTCTGTTGAGGGTTTCCCGTTCCCACAAAAAAAATGATGGGCTGTATGAGCTTGACCCCTCCCGCTCATAAAACCAAGCGATGATGACAAAGAAAATCTTAATCAGAAGCTTTATCTTTTTCTTGTACTTTAAGGTTCTGAAATTTAGGAATTGTTATAGGATTGGTTTGAACTTTCATCTGCATGTGTGTGTTACTTTTTTTTTCTTCGCCAAAAAAACTTTGTACGAGTGATTCAAATCTTTTGCTGCTAGCCAACGATAATAATTCTAATGAAAGAAAATACGAATTCCTCTGTTATTTAAAAAAACTAAACATTGAGGTTAATACTTTAGGCGTAAGCTCAAATTTTGGTTAAATTTTCGGGTAATTTAATTTATTTTAATCCACACTCAATTATGTAGTGGAAGATAGATCTAACTAACCCAAAATTCCCTTGAAAATAAAAAGGATTAGTTCTTTGAATATACATATCATAAATTTTATTTATAAATAAAAAAAAATTATGAAAAAAAATGATTGAGGTTAACTTACGTTTTCCGCAAAAAAAATTTTGTCGCAAACACCTTAAAACAAAACTTGATGAAATAACAGCAAAAGAGGCCGGTTTTCATCTTGAAAAGCCCTTTTATAGCTTTTCAACAGTACACAAAAATTGGAAACTGTTGGAAAATTCCGTTTATTCAGCGGTAACTTATACACACACACATAGAAAACCAATACCTATACAGTCCAACAAACGTCAAACTTTGACATGCACTGCCTTATCCATCTTTAGTTAACTTTAGGAAAATACATTTTGTAGATATTCACAATAGAGTAAAGTCACTTTAAAAAAATCAAAAATCAAATTTCATATAATTGTTAAGATATATTCCAGTATTAAATTGAAGTGCAACAAGCGCCTCTACAAGCTGCCTTTTTAATTCAATAAGTATTTAATAAATACTTCTCAGTAATTTTTTAATTGAAGCACCAGAGTCAATAGTTGCGTGTTGTAAATCGAAAATAATTTTATACTGCTCATTTACCTGCATCCATTTATTTTCGTAGCGATCCACCAAATTTTTCCAGGCAAGAATAAGACCATCGTTGGTTAAAGGGACGTGAAGAATTATATCCCTGGCTTCGCCATCCGTTTTTTGTTTTAAATGGAACAATTTTTCAACATTGCTAACCCTGGAATTTTTTATATAGATTGCTGTGAAAATATCCCGAAAACTGGGTCATAATTCATAATCCCCATAAAAAGTGTCTGGTTTGAAGGGTGGTAACCTTATAAATTAAGCCTCATTTTCTAGGGTCGAACTCGATTGACGTTCTGGTTTTGCAGTGGTGGTGTTGTATATGCAAGAATTTCAGCATTTATTGAGGACAGACAATTGTTATATACTGATAGGGTCTTACGATATCGGACCGGTAATTTTGTTTTATCAACGGGTTTATCTTTTTGCTCCTCTGAGTCCCTACAATAATTTTCAATATCAATAATTTTGTCAATAATTTTCTAAAAAAATTTTTTTATTTAATATTTATGAATTAAATTTCAAAAAATAATTGGGTTAAATTTGCCTGCTAGCGATAAAAAAGTCGTAAAGGGTCGTAAAAAATTTGAGTCAAAATTTGTAATATTTTTCAAAAAAAAAAAAAAAATTTTCCATATTTAACATCAGCAAGTTTAGCTTGTTTCTTTGCTTTGTTTTTTTTTATTGCATTCATAACAGAAAAACTCCTTTCAATTTCTGCATTACTTATTGGTAGAAGTAAAAAAGTAAAAACGAAATCAACTAGGTTCTTAAACGGGTTTTCATTTAGCGCATCTTTAAACTGTTTTACTTCTATCCAAAATTCTACTGTTGAATTTAGTTTTTGCCACGGATATGTAGAAATTTTCTTCCATTGCAATTCAATTGCTGTTATTTCATCTACAGTAAAATTACATATTTCATTATTAAAGCTATCAAATATATTCGGTTTAATTACATTCAAATAATTTTTAATTGAAAAAAGTCGATTTTTTTAAGTGATTCAATATTTTGTGGTAATCTCTGACGTAGCTTTTCGATTAATCGAACAATAAATATCTGACAAATACTTCTTATCTCAACTTCCGTCTCTTCATCTATACAGTGTTCAGATTTTTTTTAATAGTATGTACTGCTCAAAACAATAATGAAACTGAGGAGTTTTAGTTAAATAAGTTTCAAGTGGGGTACTTAAAGGAAAATGAGAAACGATAAAATTTGAAAGATTAGAAATTAAAAAGATCAATTCGGAAAAAAGTTTTGTTGGATCTGCTTCGTTGCTTTCGAACAATTTATTAACTCGCTGAACGTCGGATAACACAGGTTTTAAAAACTGCAATAGGCCAAATTTATATCATTAAAAAGAGAGACTAAAACTTTTGCTTTGTGGCACACTTCAGTAGCTTTTGAAATTTCAAAATGAGTTTTTAACTCCAACCATTGCTCCACTAATCGCTTGATAGCCACTTCAATGGACAGCCATCTTGTATCGCACGCCCTAACTATTTTATTCGGCTGCAAGCCATTATTTATAGCTGCGAATACGGTTCTATAGTGACTGTGCCTTAACGCAGATTTGGAAAACCAATTATATATTTCTGAAACGAGAAATTCAATTTCACTGGGAATAATATTCGTTGCACTTGAAACTGCAATTTGAATAGAGTGGCATATACATGGGACCAACCTAATTTTCGGATTCAACTCTTTTAATTGAGCAATGACACCTCGGCTTACACCCGTCAGAACATTAGCGTTATCCGTTCCTACCCCTATTCCCTGCGCAGTGTAGTTATCAAGCTCTGCTAGTTTTAAGAAGGTGTTGACAATTTGGTTGTGGCTCTCTCTGTAGTAACGAATGACTATGCCCAAGTATTTTTTTACACTGATATCAGTCGATTCATCTATAATCAGACTGTATGCACTGGCTCCAATATCGGACAAGAGTAAACTTTTAAAATGTGGAAATAAGACGTTTTTTATAAGGGCGCTGCACTTCGTCCTGCCAAGCTTAAAATTGCCTGCAATATTGCTGTCATCGAATATACCACGTTGCAATTTGACGAAGTGGTCAATGGATCGAATTGAGGTGTGTGCCAGAACATAAACAGCATTTGATAATTCTGCTTTTAAAACAGTTTTATCTGCCTTTATCGGTAGAAATCCAACAGAAGGCTGAGTACCACGTAAAAATGGAGACATGGCGTTCATATGCTTCTTAGTTTTGGAATGCGCCAGAAGACCATATAGCATCGGTTGTAAATGACACCGGTAGTACTTGCACATCATGCTATTGCCTTCCTCTTTCAGCCACTTTTCAAACCTTTTATCCTTCAACCACGATTGGCGAAAGTTTTGCTTATATTTCCTAAAAAAAATTTTTTAATGAAGATAATTTCTATTGCAAAATTACGAAAGCTAACTCTTTTGGCTCGTACTGGGTACGTCGTCAAGGCTGTCAATAGTCATCACATTTTTTTTTTTTTTTTTTAATTCATATTTATTGAGACAATTTAAATTACAATTAAGGTATGTATATAATCCCACGAAGCCGTTTGGCTTGTCTGCAAGATGTAAATAAAAATAAATTTTTCGTTTAAAGATAAATTAGTTTATAAATTCATTGTAAAAAAGGGAAATGTTCTTTAATAAGTTTTTTTCTTCTATAAAAATTATTAATATTTAATAAATGTAGTGGCAATTTGTTGAAAATGTTGGGTAAGGTAACGGCTAAGATGTTTTTGCCATAATTGTTTCGATGGCTTTCGACTTTATACCTTCCATCAGCTCGAAGCCTAGTGTTGTGTGCGTGGTCGATAACTTGTAGGAAGCGTTGGTCATTATAGAATTCATTTATCATTTTCTTAAATTAGTGGCGATGTTGCTGTGGGTGTTGGTGTTCGATAAGTTGTTTTATTTATTTATTTTTTTATTTATTTATTTATTTATTTATTGATATCCTGTACAACAAGACCAAGTCTTTTAATTATAGTACAGGATTATATGTGGATAAGGGATCAACAATCTCAAAAATTTTATATGTATAGTAGTAATAATAATAAAGTTTATATAAAAAGTAAGTATAATTATTTACGAACATAAATAGCGTAGATACAAAAAATATAAAAATAAAAAATAAAAAAAATAAAAATAAAAAATTACATATGTATATGTATCACATAATCTATGGAAAATGGTTAAGTGAAAAAATTAAACAAAAAAGTTTTAAAATGCATTGCATTGCTATTAAGCTGTTGTTCATGTGGAATTGTATTCCAAAGACGAGCGGCATGGATAAAGAGCTGCCATTCCGAAACTAAATGTCGATGTCTTGGTATGATGATTAGTTTGCCCCTATTCGATCTTGCAAACTGAATTTTGGCATACATATATTGCGGGTTTTTTATATAAATAACTTTATGTATGAGTATTATAGTACCCTTATCTTAAGTAAGTTTTCAAAAGATACTCCATATAAGCTTTTTGCGAAAGCAGACACATGGTCGTATTTTCTTAACCCGTAAACATACCTAATGATGTTATTGTATAAAACATCAAGCTTATTTCTGCTTATAGAGTCGCAACTAGAAAAGAGTTCACAACCATAGGTAAGTCCCGGAATAAGATAGGTCTTCGCCAGAAGTATCCTGACTCTTAAAGGTGTAAATACCTGCGTTGCCCAAAGCGTTCTTAATTTCACATAAGTTTGACATACAAGTGAATTTATATGATCAGACCAGGTTAAATTTTTGTTGAAGACTAATCCAAGATTTTTCGCTGATTGTACAATTTCAATTTTCTGGCCATTTATAAGGATTTCAGGTTCGATATGCGGGGTTATGGTTCCTTTGTGTATCACCAAACATTTGGATTTTTTAGGATTCAGACATAAGCCATTAGCAGTAGCCCAACGATATATGGTGTCCAGATCTTGGTTGAGTTTTCCCACGCTTGCGTTGATTGAATTAACTTAGCCACTTAGGTACAACTGTACATCATCCGCATACATATGTACGCTGGAATGGGATATTTGTTGCGGCAAGTCATTTGCATATATGGAGAACAAAAGTGGTCCCAATATTGATCCTTGTGGTACACCTCTCATAAGTGACACCGGATTTGGAAAATTGTTGTTGTTTGTACAGATATTACTTTGGTTGATGTTTCTTGATGTGTTATTGGTATTTGGTGTGATGGTGTTGTTTGATGAACTGTGGCTTAACGTAATGATGTTCATGTTGTTTTGTTTGTGATTTTTGTCTGACGAATTAGTGTTTGTATTGTTAAAAATTGCGTTGTTGTTTAGTGTGTTGTTCGGTCCGTTGAAGTGGGAGCCGTTGTTTAATGTGATGTTGCTTGATGTGTTGTTTCTGTTTAGTATGTTTGTGTTGTTCGATGAGCTGTGACTAAACGTATTGATGATCATGTTGTTTTGTATGATGTTGTTGTTTGACGAATTGGCGTTTATATTGTTAAAGTTTGCGTTGCTGTTTGGTGTGTTGTTCGGTAAGTTGATGTGTATTGTGTTATTATTATTTCTCGTGTTGGTATTGTTTGATGAGCTGTGGCTTAACGTATTGATGATCAAGCTGTTTTGTATGTGGTTGTTGTTTGACGAATCGCTGTTTGGTGTATTGCTCGGTAAGTTGAAATAGGTGTTGTTGTATATCATATCATAGTTTCATGTATTATTGCTGTTATTCCATGCCTGATGTAGGATTCGGCTAATGAAAAGTATGCCTGTTTAAGCACGCTAAAACTGGCGCAGTTGCTTAGATGGTAAAGGCTATATGATGCTTTCCGTAATTTTTTACGGAGGTGTTTAATGTGGGTTAGCCATTTAAAATTATCATCAACATATACTCCTAGATATTTGTAGTTGCTTACGATTTCGATGTTGGTGGCACATGTATCATCGTTTGGGAAATTGTTATTTGAAGTTGCTTTGTGGAGACATTTGGTGTCATGAAATTTCAGTTTAATATTAGTATATCTTATATGGGGGGCTTTAATATGCATTAATTTGGTCTTGCTTTCGTTGATTATCAGACCGTTGTCATGACACCATTTTGCAATTTTGTTGAGCTCATCTTGCATCATAGAGCTAGCAGTCTCTATGTTTTTGTGGGCCGCAATAATAGCAGTATCGTCTGCTTATGCAAATGCAGTGCTATTGTTCAAAATATTTAGCATATCATTTGCATAGATAAGGTAAAGAATAGGACCTAATTTCGATCCTTGTGGAACGCCGTATTTGGATGTTACTTCACTGCTCAATGTGTTGCTGACTTTAACCCGATATGACCTCAATTCCAGATAGTTTTTAAACCAATTCAATGAGTTACCTCTAATTCCGTTCCTATATAATATTTTCAGTAAGTTGCTGTGAGACAAAGTGTCGAAGGCTTTACTAAAGTCAATAAGCATCCATTTATATAATTAGTAAAGCTTCCTAGAAGTTTATTTACGCTTTTTCCTTTTTGGAAGCCAAATTGGTTTGGATTTATAATATTATATTTTTGCAAGAAGTTCATGAGTCTTCTGGCTATTATTTCTTCTAAAATTTTTTCAATAACAGGTTATTTGGATATCGGTCTGTAGTTATTATAGTCGCTTTTTCTACCACTTTTGAATATTGGTCTTAAAATTGAAGTTTTCAGTAAGTTCGGCGTAATAGCAGTATGAATACTCGAGTTAATTAATACGGTTATTACTGGTGTCATAACACCTGCATTAAGTTTTAATTCTCTTAATCTTATTCCATCTATACCAGCACCTTTTTTTGTGTTTAAATTATATATAATGTTATATACTTCCCTTTCATTTGTTGGTGAAATATAGATTGAGTTTTCAATTACAAAATTTGTATAACTTAATGTTTTGATATCACAGATATGAATTATTTTTTCGACATTATTTTTAAAATTTGTTGCAAAGTTTTTTGTTATATTAAGAATATTTTCATTTTTAAATCTTCTAATAATTGTATCATCAATTATTAGTTTTTTTACCCAAAATTTCATTTATAAGTTGCCACGTATGTAACTCTTATATTGTTTTTGTTTTCTTGAAATTTATTTTTATAATAATTGTTTTTGGTTAAATTCAGTGTTTTATTTAATATATTTCGGAATTTTTTATATTCAGATTCATATTGTTTATTGTTTCTGTTATTATACCATTTGCTGTAAAGTTTATCCCGAATATCACAACACTTAATTAGGTATTCACTCATCCATGGATTTGAAATTCTTGTTTTATTTGATTTTTTCACTGTTTTAGCTTTTTCGTAAATATTGCAAAAAGTTTCATAAATTTCATTAAAAAATTCATTAGTATCAAGATTTTTATTTATTAAATCATTGCAGTTCTTATGATTAATTTGTTGATTCACTTTATAATTGTTTACTTGGGCACCACATAGAGCTTTATTTTGATTACTCTGGTTTACTTCTCTTTCTTCTTGATATAAACAACAAAATAATGAGTAGTGATCAGAGATAGTGGTTTTTACAATTGCAGCATATGCTTGTGTTGTTTTATTGCTTCTAACATGTATATGGTCTATACAGTAACTAATTTCCATAACTACTTAAGTTTTTCCCCATTGTTGTTTCGTTTTGTTTTAAGGGATGAAACTGAGTCGATAATGTGAAAATAACCGATAAACTTGAAAGGGCTTGTCAACCACAGAGAGAAAAAGTGTCAACAAAGCCTATTTCAAAAAAAGGGTTGTTTATACGGAAAACATTTTTCATAGCTAAAAAAAAAGCTAAACCAATTTCAAAAAAGCTAAAATCTAAATCACAATTTCTATAGCTAAACACCGAAAAAAGATCTAAATCTAGCTATAAAATAGCTAAAATGGCAACACTGTACGTTGGTGTTTTATTAATGTGTTATTATTTTTTTTTTATTTATTTATTTAAAGTCTATGGAATTACAAATGTCCTTACAGACTAATATATTTAAGTTTAATCTATGATCTAATAAAATGCCAAGATCTGAGAATGTATCAACGGATTCCAATTCACTTCCATTCACAAAATAAGTAGTATGTAGATTACTACATCTGTAAAAGGACATATGCTTGCATATTCTTATATTGAGCTCCATATGGTTTACATTGCATCATCCACAAAAATTATTTAAATCGGATTGTAGCAAAAAATGTTGAAAGTAATTTTGAAGAGAGGTAAATAGTTTGATATCAACAGCGTATAAGAGAATTTTAGAGTGTTGAATAACAGAAGGGAGATCATTGACAAATAAAGTAAAAAGTACTGCACCAAGATGACTTCCTTGTGGAATTAACGAAATCGTAAAATGATTTGGATTCCTCTTTAAATTATGTTTCATAAGAGTTAAGTAGTTATTGTAAGCCCTTTCGTTTTCATTATTGTATTCTGATCTAGCAATTAATTACTTGGTAAAAGCCAAATAATTATTATTCCATCTTTTTACGGGTTGAAATCATAGGAACCATTACAGATATACATGTGTTCAACGTGTTGTAAAAGCTTGTGATCATCTCATCGTAATCAATATATGAAAAGATAGTATTCCAGTCAATATCGGATAGTAGAGCATTCAATTTTGGATAATCAGTTTTCGAAAAGCAATAAACATTTTCCTTCTGATTATGCACAGGATTCTTAACTGGCAAATTGAATGGAAGCAAAATAAGTAAACTTACTGTAGGATGATAACGGTCTTCAGGTAAAGTAATTGGATTATATGGATGCAGCGATACTTCAGATGGTTCATTGATAAAAATTAAATCCAAAAGTTTTCCATACACGTTGAGAATATGATTTACTTGGAAGAGACCATAATCAAATAACGATTCGATGAATTCATTTACACAGCCATTCATAACAAAAATTTGACCACGAAATAGATGGTAAGTTGAAATCGCCAAAAAAAGATAACTAAATCAGATGTTTTAGAATTCAAGAATGATTTTTTTATAGCTGACATATGTTTAATATAAATATCATCACTGGAACCAGGAACATATGAACATGAGATGTATAATGATTTGTTTCTTAATTTGATTTTTATCGCAACAAATTCAATATCAGATGTGAGACTGCGATTAGTACTCCACCTCCAGTTTTTAAGTTATATTAACACGATCACATCTGTAGATATGGTATTTATAACAAAGAATTTCAGAGTTATGAATCGTATTATTAAGCCAGGTTTCAGTAAAAACAATAATATGGTAACTGAAAGTCAAAACTTTCAACAAATAGTGTAGATAATTTAGTTTTTAATCCTCTAACATTCTGATACACTACAGACAAATGTTCATCAGATGGTAAGGAAATTAGTTTTTTGACAAATCAACCGTACGAGGAGGTAATTGAGGAGCATTAGATGAAGCAGTATCTTTGTAAATATACTTTCGGTGGTAAGAGAAATTTCTCTTTTTTAATGTTTCTCATTTATTTATTATTTGTTTGTGTTGTATTTATACTAATGTGTTTTTATCAAGGTTCAGAAAATACACACACGAAGCACACAATGTTCTGTTCAAAAGCAGCCAACACATATCTTTATTTTCATATCAATTATGTGCGTTTCTAAATTTTCTACGGTGCCCAACACAACCACGACTGTGTTCGTTTTAATATTTCGTTATTTACACGAACATTTTTGTATCACATACTTTTTGTTTCAATCACACATAAAGCACACATTTTTGAGTGTTGCTTTATTTGAAGTTCATGTTCTGGTAAGTGTAATGAAAAAAAACACAGAACATGTACAATAAACAGGTTCGAGTTCAGTTATATTTTAAGTCGTGTTGTGGCTCGTGTAGTAAGAAAAAACACAACATGTACAATAAACAGGTTCGAGTTTAAAATATAACTGAACTCGAACCTGTTTATTGTACATGTTGTGTTTTTTCTCACTACACGAGCCACAACACGACTTAAAATATAACTGAACTCGAACCTGTTTATTGTATATGTTCTGTGTTTTTTTTTTCAGTACACTTACCAGAACATGAACTTCAAATAAAGCAACACTCAAAAATGTGTGCTTTATGTGTGATTGAAACAAAAAGTATGTGATACAAAAATGTTCGTGTAAATAACGAAATATTAAAACGAACACAGTCATGGTTGTGTTGGGCACCGAAGAAAATTTAAAAACAAACATAATTGATATAAAAATAAAAATATGTGTGTGTTGGTCTAAGTTATGTTTGTTTACATATATGTACGAGTTTTTTATTCAGTGTGTGTTTTTTTCTGAACTCTGGTTTTTATACCCTCCACACCCCAGTGGCAGAGGGTGTATATAGGTTTGTCATTCCGTTTGTAACGCATAGAAATAAATTCCGGAGACCCCAAAACAATATATTTTCTTAATCCTTATAACAAGGGAAGTTGATTTAGCGATGACCGTCTGTCCGTCTGTCTGTGGAAATACCAATCACGCCATCATTATCTAAGCTAGATCGTTCGTTTTTATACAAGATCGTTTACTAACATCCCAAAGGAATAGCTGTTTAAAATCGTCAAAATCGGTCAAAGGAGTCACGAGTTATGAATGAAAATTTGAAAAAA
>OY821519.1:177236974-177238577 GCA_963682025.1 Cordilura impudica | reverse complement strand
AATTAAAAATTAAAAATTAAAAATTAAAAATTAAAACTTAAAAATTAAAAATTAAAAATTAAAAATTAAAAATCAAAAATTAAAAATTAAAAATCAAAAGTTAAAAATTAAAAATTAAAAATTAAAAATCAAAAATTAAAAATTAAAAATTAAAAATTAAAAATTAAAAATTAAAAATTAAAAATTAAAAATTAAAAATTAAAAATTAAAAAAATTAAAAATTAAAAATTAAAAATTAAAAATTAAAAATTAAAAATTAAAAATTAAAAATTAAAAATTAAAAATTAAAAATTAAAAATTAAAAATTAAAAATTAAAAATTAAAAATTAAAAATTAAAAATTAAAAATTAAAAATTAAAAATTAAAAATTAAAAATTAAAAATTAAAAATTAAAAATTAAAATTAAAAATAAAAAATTAAAAGTTAAAAACTAAACACTAAAAATTAAAAATTAAAAATTAAAACTTAAAAATTAAAAATTAAAAATTAAAAATTAAAAATTAAAAATTTAAAATTTAAAATTAAAAATTAAAAATTAAAAATTAAGAATTAAAAATTAAAAATAAAAAATAAAAAATTAAAAATTAAAAATTAAAAATTAATAATTAAAAATTAAAAATTAAATATTAAAAATTAAAAATTAAAAGTTAAAAATTAAAAATTAAAAATTAAAAATTAAAAATTAAAAATTAAAAATTTAAAATTTAAAATTAAAAATTAAAAATTAAAAATTAAAAATTAAAAATTAAAAATAAAAAAATAAAAATTAAAAATTAAAAATCAAAAAATAAAAATTAAAAATTAAAAATTAAAAATTAAAAATTAAAAATTAATAATTAAACATTAAAAATTAAAAATTAAAAATTAAAAATTAAAAATTTTAAAATTAAAAATTAAAAATTAAAAATTAAATATTAAAAATTAAAAATTAAAAATTAGAAATTAAAAATTAAAAATTAAAAATTAAAAATTAAAAATTAAAAATTAAAAATTAAAAATTAAAAATTAAAAATTCAAAATTAAAAATTAAAAATTAAAAATTAAAAATTAAAAATTAAAAATTAAAAATTAAAAATTAAAAATTAAAAATTAAAAATTAAAAATTAAAAATTAAAAATTAAAAATTAAATATTAAAAATTAAAAATTAAAAATTAAAAACTAAAAATTAAAAATTAAAAATTAAAAATTAAAAATTAAAAATTAAAAATTAAAAATTAAAATTAAAAATTAAAAATTAAAAATTAAAAATTAAAAATTAAAAATTAAAATTAAAAATTAAAAATTAAAAATTAAAAATTAAAAATTAAAAATTAAAAATTAAAAATTAAAAATTAAAAATTAAAAATTAAAAATTAAAAATTAAAAATTAAAAATTAAAAATTAAAAATTAAAAATTAAAAATTAAAAATTAAAAATTAAAAATTAAAAATTAAAAATTAAAAATTAAAAATTAAAAATTAAAAATTAAAAATTAAAAATTAAAAATTAAAATAATAACAAATTAAAAATTAAAAATTAAAAATTAAAAATAAAAATTAAAAATTAAAAATTAAAAATTAAAAATTAAAAATTAAAAATTAAAAATTAAAAATTAAAAATTAA